>JANHGB010073857.1:5837-16355 GCA_026283785.1 Coracopsis vasa
CTGATTGAAGTCGAGCTATGCCTCCTCGATCTGTGTTGGTGTCAGCCCCATTACAGCACCTCTGTGAGAATGTATAAGCACAGCAGTTTTGTCTCACCAAGTAGAGTATAGGCAAGTGAGAGACCAAGAAGAAGCCCAGACCTCTTGTGTCCAGGCATGGCTGAAACAAGGACTGACCAGCACCGCAGCAAGTAAATTCAGAGGTGAGAGAGCTGATGGCACCAACAGGCTAGAGTAGACCAGGCAAATGCTGAGCAAGAAGCACTCCCTGTTACCCTTTCTCCTCACCCTTCATCACAGCTGGAGAGGTCCCAGAGACCCCCAGGCAATCTTTAGATGGTTAATAAATGGTGGGGTTGCTTCTGTGGGGCCATCAGGATGCAAGTCTTGAGCACTTCCACTAGGCCAAACTTCTGCTGGGCAGGTATTGGGGATTGTAAAGTGTGCCACCCCAAACCAAAACCAGGGGCTCTGTGATCACCTGGGAAAACTGGAGGTAGGACAGATCTCCAGATGACTGTATGCAGCATGGCTAATCTAGGCACTGCTCACAGGATGAAATGACTCAAAATGATGCAGCAGCTCACAGCTTTAAAGAGGAAAGGATCCCTTCTTACCCAAGCCAGAAATCTCAACCCCAGCATGGCAGAAACTGAATCCCTTAGTCCCCCATTTGCGGTGCTGGCTTTCAAGAGCTGTGCTTGTTGAGGAGCTGCTCTGCAGTGACGTAACCACGCTGTGCTTCATTTCATCATTCCTTTTTTCAAACGGGGCTGATGATGTCGCATTCTCCCTCTTGACTTGTGGAAGAAGGAAGCCCGAAGAGGATGAGCTGGCAAAGACGGCAGCTGCTTGAAGCACTCCAGATCTGCCTGTGCACATCCTTGCTTCCAAATTCCTGGGGTTTCCAGAGCAGCTCAGACAGAATGCTGAAAAAGCTTTCCTTTTAATCTCTCTATCTGCACTCTGTGTTTTTGCCAGTGCAGGTAAAAGAGGTGCACACTCCGTGCTCTGCATGTACCGGTGTTTGCACCAAGGCAAACAAAGATTGTCTAGGTAATTACAGAGAACGATCTGAGAGGAACATCTTGTCTCTACAGCTGGTTCCTGTGACAAAGGGGCACCAGGGCAGGCAAACTTGCCCTGCCAGCATATCAGCAGTGTTTCTCCTTATTCAAACAACAAGAACTGAGATTCATGGTCTTTACTGTAGCTAAATTCTAACTCAAGCGTGGAGGAGAGTTTTGTCTGACTGAGATTTGCAGGAGAGGGATAGTGGGGATTACTGTACTTTCGGAGATCAATGCTGTATACACATCCTAAACTCAGGAGGCTCTTCTTACCGTGGCACGTCTGAGGCCTCAGGTTGGTTTGGGAGCTGGCAAGGCACAGCCGTTGGCATCACTTTATTCCTCACTTGTGGTGTTACAGGCAACAAGAAGAAACTCTAGTATTCGCTCAGGTCCAGCCCTTGGAATCAGACACCACCTTCAGTAAGCCCAAAAGAAGGCTTTACTGTGGGAAGCATTTCTTATACAGCTTGAAATCTCTATGGATTTTCTTTTGTTTTGTTTTTAAGCAAGGAGACAACCCAGCTGAAACCCATCAGGATTACATGATACTGCAGAGAGCAGAATTTGGCATGCAGGTTACAAAACACTCTGAATCCCACTGCGTGAAAATATTAAACCACACTGCAGAGCTTGGCTGCTTCCTCCCAGGCTTCACTGGGACTGAGGACAAATCCCAAGGAGAAGCCTGTCCATTAGTAGCATTAAGACTCTGTCTCCATATATATATATAGTGGGTGTGTGTTAATTTGGTTGGATTTTCTTTGGTAAGTTAAGATGATGACAGTTGGCTTTGCTTTGCAATCTGCATGCCAAACTTCTCATAGCTTGCTTTATAAACTTAGTCTTTCTAAGCAAGTTAAATGCCTTTAAGACCAGAATTGTTAAAACCAGTTCAAGTTTAGCCATTTTCTTTGGTACTGACACGAATGCAAGAATGGTGACACCTATGTGGACTGGGGATTCACCTTGCTCAGTATCCTCTTCTCCAGCAAGAGGTGGATGCCTGAGGAGAAGCAAGGTATGTATGCAGTGATGCTTCCTCTAGCCAGTTCAGGAATACCATGAGCTGGATAAGGTGTCTCTGTTTACAGCCATTTTGGGCTGATTTCTAGGAACTTTCCTAGTCTCCCCATGAACCTGTATAAACTTTTGGGATTGCACGACATCCTGGGGGAAGGAGCTCTGACCATCCATTGCCTGTTGTGCAAAGGACCTTTGGTTTGTACTGTGTGTGGTTCCTTTCTGTGGCTTCACTGCATGTCTTAGTTGCATTAGCAGAGAGTGGCAAACATCAGTCCCTGGAAACTCTCTGCATGCCAGTCCTGATGTGAAGAATGTTTATGTACTTCATGTTGTGTTTTTGTTGTTGTGTGGTTTGGGGTTTTTGTTCTTTTGGGGTGGGTGGTGGTGGTGTTTGATTTCAATGGAAGCTGGTTTACCACTGTTGCCATTCTCTGAACCTTTTCATGCTCTAATATATTATTTTGGGCAAAGGGACAGAACTGCACCCCTACATGAGGTCTGGGCCAACCTTTGGTTTAAACAGTGGAATACAGCCACTGTTTGGTTTGCTCTTTATTTTTCTTCTCACAAGAGAAAAGTTTCAACCCTTAACCCCTGCACCACCTTGACTGTTACTAAACATTGAAATCATACTATTAGAGGGTCTGGAAAAGACATTCCCACTCTTCCAAGGGCTTAGCTGGCTGCAGTGTTGGGCAGCTCCCTGGCAGGATATATTTGAGGGAAGGTTGGGAAAAACTTGATCTGTCTCATCATCCCAGGGCAAATAGAAGTCGGAGGGAATTCCTGTTTCTAGACACCTCAGTCTGTGATTTTGGACTGGTCAGAGACAGGCCAGCTTGTGGGAGCTGGGAAGGAGGAGATGATTTCATTTTGAGGCAATCCTTGGAACTATTTCTCAAGAGGTTTCTTACATGTGTCTGAGTATGTAAGACTCATCTGTTGCGCGGGTAGCAAATAAATATAACTGAGCATGGGGAATGCGATTATTTGGACCTTGTCAACATTAGGAATATTCACCAGCTGGGAGTTGAAGATTTCTTTCTCTCCCTCTTTTCCCCAACTTTAAGGACAGCTATTTTGGGGCTGGGCAGCAGATCTGAGGCAAAGGCTGGAAGCTGACTCCTCAAATGCAGGGCTGAAGATGGTCAGTGCAGTGGGGGAGACTTATTTACCAGAGAGTGCATTTAGAGGATATGCAGCAGTTAGAAACAAATGTTTTTGAATGATCATCAATAAAGGCTGAAAAAGAAGTGCTATAAGCTGCATTATTTTCCACATCAAGTCATACTTCCTTCATTTTTTTCCTGTGTCTGATCCAAGCTATGACTAGTAGTGCCTACCTCTCCCAAAGAACTGTCACATAAGTACAATTTTTAAGCTTGTTCAAGAGCAGTCACAGCTTGCCTTTCCTGCCTGCCACCACCATCGTGCAGGTTTGGAGTTGTTGTCTTACCCCCTCTGCTCTTATGAGGAAGCACAGAGGAGAGTCCTTTGTGGAAGTGGAAATGGTATCGCTCTGCAGGTCTAGTAGCGAGGCTCTGTGCTGCAGAGCTGGTGGGCTGGGAGGCAAGCACTACTGCCAGCAGTGCAATTGCAGGCAGTAGGTTTGTTGTGTCTCAGTGTGAAGGCCAAGTGACAAGGACTTAGGAGACCATTACTGTGGCTCTGGTCTTATCTGCCCTTGGTTTCCATAGCAAATGGTCTCATGCACAAAGATTTGAGCAGGGAAAAAAACACCACAAAACACTTTCGTATCATAAACACAAAATATGGCAAAGGTTAGAGTCAAATTTACTCCTGTTTTGGTGACTGGGGACCTTCAGGCATCACAACACCCCTTAGGGGGTGATACTAAAAAATAAATTAGTAATCTCATTTTGCAGCAATTACTAGCTCTGTCTTTGGGGAGTTTTAGTTCAAGCCCTTCACAGTGGTGTTACAATGCATAATTATATGACTTGAGGTGCAGTTAGTTAGATGCAAATCATCTGGTTATGCTATCTCTCCATTTAATCAGTGATTTGTTTGCCATTTGGGTACAGAAAATACTTTGGTTTAAAATGAGTTGAATATACTTCCACGAAGAGCATCAGTGGGAATAACAAAATGTAGCTGAATTGCTGCTAGTCAAGAGCATTCAAGACCTCCCTGGTGTACCTCATTTACTCTGAGCTTTGTGGAATACACAGCTAGTGCTGTGTACAATACAAACCACATGTGATTCCTCATGTTCTCTGTTTATGATCTTTCACATTAATCTTTAACTTCATTGGAAACACATAAGCTGGCTCCTTTATCCTTGCTGGGTGTTTTTGTTAAACCCTACTTTTAATTCTGGGGATATCTTTGTGTTAACATTGTTGTATTTACTGATAAACTAGTATTTTTCTGGAAATTAGTGTAAAAATTTTGTAGCAAGTTCATGGATTTTGATCAGGAACTAAAATACCCCTTTTGAAGCCCCTAAACTGGTATGTGATGATGTAAAGAAAGTTGTCAGCAGATGAGGCTTTGTAACATGCATGCACATGGGTGTCTGCGGTAGACCAGTGGGCACCACACCCAGATGAGCAACCTGAATAAAAGCCCATTGAAGATGGTAACAATTCCCATTTCAGGGACTAAACAATATGTGCACTTGACCACCAATTTGTCATCTTTCATAGCCCTTACCTGAGGTCTTGTGTAAAGGCTAAATTGGTGCCTGGACTGTTTGCATGGTGTCCAGCAGACTGCGATCCTAATGCCTGACAAGGGTTCCAAGGTACTGCAACACTCTGAAGAATAAATACCAGTTATTAGTTTGGCATCTGAAGAAAAACAAGTTTCTTTTCTCTGCACAGCAGCCTATGATTTCTTTTTATGGGGAGGGATGTGCGTACTTGTCAGTACACTGCAAACACTGCAGTTTTCAAAGTCCTGGCTGAGCCAGCGCTGCACCTCTCACATGAAGGAGGTCATTCTCTGCCATGTGAATGACAGCTTTTCAGTAGGATTTGCCACCTTGTAATGTAAACTCTCTGAACTCAAGCATCAAAAAAAAAAAGCATCATACATCTATGCTAGCTCTAAAAATCAAAGTGCAAACTTGTAACACAAAATAAACCACAGCAATCCCTGTATTCCTCCTGCGGTTCTGCACCACATATGTAACTTGTTGGGGGAATATTTACCATGGAGCAACATCCTGTCCCTGACCTGTCATAGCTTGTTCCTTCTGGGCTGCCTGCCTCCAATTCTGCAGGGTTTTTGAACACTTGTTTTGATGAATAGATACTGCAACTATATGTGGAAGATTTGTGGTAAGAACATTCTTAACGTGAATTTGTCTGTAGAGGACTATGCAATTCAGTCAAGTCTGCATTCTCTCTTTCTATGGGATGCATTTAAAACAAAGCACCTCATCTGCCCCTGTTGTATCCCTGGGATTTAAAGTATGAGATCAAGCTGGTTTCCTAGTGCCATGGATTGCCTGGTGGCTTGAGCTCTAACCTGGGACATGGAGACCGCACCCTGTTCCTTGTCACTGCCTTTGGAGACATCGGGTATTGCTCTTTACAATAGCATTTGACATTCAGGTAGGAACCTCTCAGGCTTTTCAAAGGGTAGATAGGCACGTTAAGCATTGATGTCTCATTGATCTCTGCAAGTGCTTCAACAGCTCAGCTGGTTACAAAATAAATCTTCCTAAATACCTCCCTCAGTGACTAGATTCATAAATCTCTTTGCAGGTATCTCCATTCGTCCATTCCTCACCAGTGCTGTCCCCTACTCAGGTAAAACTTTGCTTTCTCACATGGAGGTTTTCAGGATATGTTTATTAATCCGGTGCTCACATGCTGTTGGAATGGGGGATAAACCAGTTTTTCAGATGATATAGCCAAAAGGAAACTCTTACCTATCAAAATACGCTGAAAGATTCTTGCTGCTGAGGAAAGGCTTATTTTCTCCAAAACGCTCTGCGTTCCTTGATGTTCGTAGGTGGTGTGCTGCAAGAGCCAGGGCTGGAAAGGAGGAACACAGAACATCAGGAAGCAGCAGCAGACAGATGTTACTTGCTTCTGCCATGGAAGGATGGAGTGGCCTTGCAGCTGAAGAAGATATTGAAAGCAGGAGGTAACAAGGGTAATGGGTAGGAAGAGATGAGAGAGGACAAAATGAAAGTTTGGGCTGCATTTGTGCTGCAGATTAGCAGTGGCTTGGCAGCACACAGTGGAAGGAAGGCTGGGTCCATCACAGTGTTGGCATGCTGCAGAAATGCTGACTTAGTTTTGCTTTCTTATGTCCTGTATTACTGTAGCATAAATGACTCCAAGGATGAGCCACATCACCTGCCACCTTCACAGTCTAGGAGAGTGATTCAGCTCTGGAGCTCTGCTCCATTCTGCTGTGTCCATGGAAGCAGTTGCCTATGCCCCTTTTGCTTTATCAGACAGCAGCCACATGGCCCCAGCCAGCAGAGGTGCAGTTCAGGGGATTTCTAGAGACTCTGGTTGCCATGGGAAGTATTTTTTCCCCCATAGGTCAGATAGTAAATTGCACTGTAATGAGAAAATTGATAGAAATTAACAATTTTTTTTCTTTTCAGTACTTCTTTTTGCCTTTACACTCTCGTTGTCTCATTAAAATATTCTATCTCTAGTAAATCTGTGGGTGAGTTTCCATCTAGCCTGTGTCCTGATATGATCCAGTCCTGCTCCATATATATCTTGGGAGCACATTCTTAGCGCTTGCAGCTATTGACTAATAAGCATGCAACAAGAACAACATCACCTGTTTGTATATTTATGTGCCTGCCACTAAAAGGTAGCAGTTCCCACAGGTGAAGCCAGGGTTGGGAAACAAAGGTGCTAATTGTGCTGATGTCAGATAGCAGAAAACTTGACTTTTATGTTTCCCACCTGTTTTCAACCAGCAATTTAATGTTACTGCAGTGAGTTGAGGGGACGATGCCAAGTGTGGTGCTAAATGTGTCTGGATGTGTTTTAAAATTTTGTTCTTATTAGCTAATTCCAACAGTTTCTTTCTGCTACCTTTTGCCCATTTCAGATTGACAACATGGAAACAATGGGTAATGATTCTGCTTTTTCAATGCACTCCTTTGTGGTTGTCTACAGATTAGCTGAAATCTAATTTCCTAAAGATGTCCCTATTTCTATGTTCAGCTACTATGAAGATGCAAAGCATCTTAAAGAGCTACTGAGAAAGAGGAGGTCATTTCACTGATTTAGTGTTTTGTATAGCACTGAAACAGGGATTTCTGTAAGTATGTGCATCACTTATCTATTTAAATATTATGATGCTAAAGGATATGAAATTGCATATCTCAGCCTTCCAGGATTCAGCTGTGTTATGCTAACTTCTAAAATATTTAAGGAAGGCACCCAAATGAGGAACATTTTAAACAAACCCTAAACCAAACCCAAACAAAAAGCCCCAACTCCTCAGGGTCAAGGCATGAACATAATGCAGACTTCTTTGGTATCATGTGTCTTGTGACTCACAACTTACAACATTAGTACAATGTCAAATATTGATGTGTGGTGGGGGACAGAGGTATGTGCATGAGGCATTCCTAAATGAAAAAGCAGTTCAGGCATTTCCATGTGATTAGCGTGCAGGCTTGCTTTTTAAATTACAGGTAAATTTAGCAGTTCAGAATTCAACACGCTTTAAAACAAGATTCTTGTTTCAGTCTATTACATTCTGGATCAGTAGGAAGAGAGAAACTCCAGTCTGGGGATCCAAATGTGCAGTAGTGTTTTGGTGATGTCTATAATCCCATATTCATTAAAATAAACAAAAAACCAAAACAAAACTCAAAGCAACCAAACCAAACCTGCTTCTAATTAATCCATTCTTATCTTATTCAAGCTCTGATTTCTTGAACACAGTTGGGCTGAGATGACAGAAATCCATTGATAACATATCCCATATGGGCACTTTCTGCACCTAGGCATGAAATCAGTTTGAAATACTGGTCACATGAACCTCAAATCTTTGTCCATGTTTGGCCTCAAAGACATTTTTTGCCTACTTGGAATCCCAACCGCCGTCATTTGGTTGTGCTAATTAAATTGTTCTGTAATATCCTAGAAAGTAATTCACATTTGGGACAGGTAAAAGTAAGAGACTTTAGAAGGATCCAACCCAGATGCACCAGTGCTGATCAGAGGGGAGGGCATGGTAGGATGTCAAAGAGGATTTCTTGTACCTCCATATCCCATATTTTTTTGACACAGTAATCAGTAGCAAAAAAGAAATCTTTCCTGATCTGTAATTTTTCCTTCCCAACATATTTCTGAGAAACATCAGATATTTGGTGCTGTGCTTTTAGAGAGCAGTGAAAGGAGTTACTACTTTAACTGGGTTTTAATGCCTCCAGACCTCCAAGAAGTCATTCAGGGAATGACTTCTCTGGAAATGCAGTGCCAGCTACCTAAAGCCTGTTGACTGGTGTTCACCTTCCTAAAGTGTTTTTTTCAATCCATTTTACCCATCTGAAAGCTGGAATAGGCCTAAGGTGAAGATCTGTGGCCCCTGCTGTCATAAGGAAGGACTGGGTTTCCTGAGAAGAGCTGCTTTTCCTTCTGTCTCCTTGCTTGAATCCAGCTGTATCTTTGGAGGTATGCCTACCAGCGGCTCTTCTCCTAGACCAAAAAGGGCAGCGCACATCATCCCTAAGTTAGAATTATAGAATCATTTAGGTTGGAAAATACCTTTAAGATCATCAAGTCCAGCTGTTACCCCAGGACTGCCAAGACCACCACTAAACTAAGGGCCTCATCGACATGGTTTTTGAACACTTCCAAGGACAGAAAAAACCCCTAGTGTGGCTCAGGACGGATGGGCCTAGTGACAGCTGTTTGAGCACAACTAATTGCAGTTCTCTTTCCCCTCTGGTAATTTTTAGTACGAGTGTGTCTCTAGAGTAACATGTGCTGGTGAAAGGAAATATTAATGCAAAAAAAGCAGTATTGAATTTTAAAAAAGCTTTTCAATAGGAAAAAAAAAAAAAAGCTGATCAGAAAAAAACATCAAAAGCACAAGGCTTTTTAAGCAGTACTAAAATGCAAAGCTTCCTCATGTTTGAAACATCTTAATTCTATCATGCAGAGCATCAGTAAAGGTGAGGAGATATCTCTCAGGTACACTTTTCAAGCTCTGTGATTGCAGTTAAACTGCAGCTGTATTACGACCAGAGATATTTTTCACCTTTTAAAATCTGTTAGCTGTATTCTTTAGGAGCACCAATTACTGCTGCTTTATCAAGCTTGCAAATATAACTGCAGTGCTAGGCTGCTTGCTAAAGCTGTCGTCTTTCTTAAACTTCACTGTGGAAACTTTTGCAGGACTGCTATAATTCTTTTACTCCAAAAATCAAGATACTAAGTTTCAGTGAGATAGATCAGTCAAAGTGATCATCACTGCTCATCTGATTTCATGTATGATTCATATATAATTGTGTATATTAACCATGCTGTATCCACACTGTAACTACTGTAACTACCATAGGGTCAGCTGGTAATATGGTATGAAGGACAGGACTCAAAACACAATTTGTAGTTACAGTCACCATACTCTACAGGTCCACTGATGTGTCTATTGCATAGGTCACGGTTAAGAGTGTGCCAGGACTATTTTTCTCTTTTTTTTCATTTCCTCCTATAAAGATGATTCACTTTTTTTCCTGTGTTTTCAGGTTTGAATCTTCCGAAGCCTCATGATGGCCCTCAAAAGAGAAATTCAAACAAGGTATGTGTGTGTGTCTATTTTGTTGGGAAAGGCTTCGGTTTTTGGCAGCCAAGCAGAAAAGAAACCCCAGGAGACACTGCCTGATTAACAAGTGTGTGGGGGCTGGCAGTGAGCTCTGCAAGGTTGAAAGCAAACTTGGTGTAACCGTTGGCACTTGTTCCACGTAGGAATAGTAAGTCCATTTTTGTGCGCTTCCTGATGCTTGCTCTGTGGTTGCGAGCTGATAGAAAGCAATGCTTTAACTTCCTGAATCCTCTAAATAAAGCATCCTTTCTATATAGATGTTGTCAAAGAAGGGCACATTGTACTTTCTGCTTGGGTCAAGTTTTTGTATTTGTCTCTTTGAATGAACAACTTTGGTCGTTGAACAGTCGGAAACTTATTTCAGAAGGCTTGAATGTATCGCAAGGAAAAATATCTTCACTTGAATGGCTTGGAGCTGCTCTTCGAAGTTTATTTACATAGCTGTCATATTGTGCCACAGTCTGAAGGGCATCCAGGCTTCCTCTTTAATGTAAACTTCTTTTACTTAGATAATGAATTCACAAATATATTAACTTTTCATTATTTCTGTTTGTTTCTTTCAAGAGAATATTGCAGCAGACCAGTGATTATTTAAATACTTGAATTAGTACATATATTAGCTCTTAAAATTCAGATGTAG
>JANHGB010073866.1:0-14817 GCA_026283785.1 Coracopsis vasa
GATGAGATTTTAGGCAGAAGTTCTTCCCTGTGAGGGTGGTGAAGCACTGGCACAGGTTGCCCAGAGAAGCTGCGGCTGCCCCATACCTGGCAGTGCTCAAGGCCAGGTTGGACAGGGCTTGGAGCAATGTGGTCTAGTGGAAGGTGTCCCTGCCCATGGTAGGGGGTTGGAACTGGATGAGCTTTAAGGTTCCTTCCAACCTAAACCATTCTATGGTTCTGTGATCCTGTAACTGCAGCTAACCAGTCCATACTATTAACACTTCAACCCAAAGCATACCAAATGTTTAATCTCTGTGTAAAAGCTCAGTTTTGCTTTAATCCTTAGGAAATTAAATATTTTATTGGGATGGTTCCCACTGTAATAGTCTCATATTTTACTGTGTGGTTAGATCCTGCACTGAAGTTTTCAACCAACAAGTCAGAGTCTGGTTTTGTAATTAGATATGAGGGAGGCCACCAGAGCCTCCTAGCAAATTCCAGCCAGTTTCTTTCACACCTAATTGTGTGCATGTTTGCTATTCACAGGATTACAAAGATTTTGTGAAGACATAGAAATGATGATTGGATTTAAGCCAAGTAAATTCTGGAGAGTCTGTTGGGCATTTGTGACTCCAACTATTTTAACAGTAAGTAAAAGGTTTATTTAATGTCTCCTCCAAAGAGCTTTGTTGTTTCTTCCTCTTTCCTATGGCTTCTTAAGGGTGGTAATTACATCTTGGGTGCAGATACCTAGTCATACATGTATGTGTGTGCACATGTTCTTGCATGTGTGTGTAGTAAATGAGACAGAGCAGAAGTGATGGTGTTTTTGATGGAGAGGAGTGGTGATTATCCTCATGCTGCTATGGCAGTCTTTGCTCATGTGTTCAAAGTGCTAGTGAGGTGTATCATTGCACATCGGCGATGACCATTGAATGCATGTGTGTGTGTGTAACATGTATGTATGTATGTATGTATACACATAGCACAGGAATGGAAGTGACACGATCTCTGTTCTGTTCTCAGGTTAAGCTAGAGAAAAAGCACATTATTGAGTCCTAAGCTCATCTGGGAGGCATCCTTTGGGAAGGCTTATGTGGAAATCTGAGTGACAAAGTTTTAGCTGCAAAGCTGGAGATATTTTTGCAAAGGTCAATACAGTTATATTCAAAATAACAAATAGAAATCCCTTCAGTTTCTCTAAAAAAAGAAAAGAAAGAAAAAAAGAGGAAAAAAGGCTTGTTCAGCCTGGAGAAGAGAAGGGTCCGGGGACACCTCAGAGAAGCTTCCAGTGCCTAAAAGGGCTGACAAGAAATCTGGAGGAGGGCTTATAGAATCATATAACAGTTTGGGCTGGAAGGGACCTTCAGAGGTCATCTAGGGCAACCCCCTTGCAAGGAGCAAAGACATCTTCAACTAGATCAGAACCACATCTAGGCTGTCCTTGAATGTCTCCAGGGATGGCGCATCCACCACCTCTCTGGGTAATCTGTGCCAGTGTTTCACTACCCTCATTGTAAAGAATTTTTATCTCACATCCAGCCTGAATGATTTTAAACCAGTCACCCTTTGTCCTGTTGCAACAGGCCCTGTTAAAAAGTCTCTCCTCATCCTTCTTATAGGCCCCTTTTAAGAACTGAAAGGCTGCAGTAAGATCTCAGAGTCTTCTCCAGGCTGAACAAGCCCAGCTTTCTCACCTGTCTCCATAGTAGAGGTACTTCAGCATCTTTGTGGTCTCCTCTGGACACTCTCCAACAAGTCATTGTCTTTGCTGTATTGTGGACTCCAGAGCTGGTCAAAGGGCTCTTTTTAAAAGGGCCTGTAGGGACAGGACAAGGGGGAATGGCTTTAACCTGACAGAGGGAAGACTGAGATGAGATCTTCCCTGTGAGGGTGCTGAGGCGCTGGCACAGGGTGCCCAGAGAAGCTGTGGCTGCCCCATACCTGGCAGTGCTCAAGGCCAGGTTGGACGGGGCTCAGAGAAACCTGGTCTAGTGGAAGGTGTCCCTGCCCGTGGCAAGGGGTTGGAACTGGATGAGCTTTAAGCTCCCTTCCAACCCAAACCAGCCTGTGAATCTATTACAACTGATATTTCCAAGTTGCGCCGGGAGGCGGCGCTGCAGGACAATGGCTGCCTGCGCTCCGCGGAGTTGGGGAGCGGCATCTACCTGCCCGGGCTCCATCGTGGGAAAACCCGGGTTTAGACTTAAAGCAGATTGTATTCTGTTTATTTGCGTGGTTTTCTTTTTTTTTTTTCTTTCTATTTGAACCCCAAACGCTGACGTGGTGCTGTAGTCCGAGTTCAGATCTCCTACTTAACCGAAGAGGTGGCGCATGCTCCATCTTACTATTTTATGTTTGTTTTTTCAAGTCCGAGCATCAAAGTATAACTGTATCTGCCTTTACTATCTAGCTCTCTAACACCATGTTAACCTCAATTCAGATACAGTCTCTAATTGTATATCAGTTTTGGGCACAAGAATTAAATCATTCTTTAAGCCTTTTCGAAAGCCTTTGGCTTGATAAGTCTCTGAGCTGTGTTTCACCAGTATTTGACGTTTAAGAGCACAGACTTCAGCTTGAAAGCCCCGATGCATGGATCCCAGGTGCAGCAAGATTATTCATAGAATCACAGAGTGGTTTGGGTTGGAGGAAACCTTAAAGCTCATCCAGTTCCAACCCCCTGCCATGGGCAGACACACCTTCCACTAGACCAGGTTGCTCCGAGCCCTGTCCAGCCTGGCCTTGAACACTGCCAGGGATGGGGCAGCTGCAGCTTCTCTGGGCATCCTGTGCCAGCGCCTCGCTACCCTCACAGGGAAGAAGTTCTGCCTAAGATCTCATCTCCATCTCCCCTCTGTCATTTTAAAGCCATTCCGCCTTGTCTGTCCCTACAGGCCCTTGTCCAAAGCCCCTCTCCAGGTTTCTTGTCACTCCCTTTAGGCAGTGGAAGCTGCTCCAAGGTCTTCCCAGAGCTGCCTTTTCTCCAGACCGAATAACCCCAACTCTTAAGTATTTGTGTAGCGTTTTAAACCCTCATCATTTCACAGCAGTGCTAAATAATTCCCACAAGTGTCCATAGATGGTTAGGTACAAGAGGAAAAAGTTATAGTTTCAAAATACACGTATTTTCAGAAATCCTACGAAGTGTGGTGTTGGCTTGGTGGTGTGAGGAAGCAAAGCAGCGATGCTCTACTCCTCTGGTGTCACTTCTAGAGAAGTTGTGCTTTGACTAACTTGTTGACATTGTTAATTCAGGAATGAAGGGATTTTTTTATCTGAAAACTGGAGAATGTTTAGTTTTTTCAGACAGGGATTTATGTGTGAAAGGACTGGTGGGTTTTGGTGAGCTGAACAAAATCCTGAGTTACAAGGGAAAGACATTTTCTGTGATGAGAACAATTTCTCCAGTGGACATAATGAAGGTGGACTTTCCCACATAGTTTTTCTTTACCAGTTGTCCTTACTGAAGTATAGTTTTGCTGTGCATGAAAACCAGATAGATCTATCTTACCTAGGTAGAGGCAACTGATGTTTGATGTGGCAATATACAGGTGGAGTTTAGAAATCCCTTTTTGAATGTTTGAAGACGTAGCCCAGCTTAATCTATATTTATTAGGATAAGGCAATATCCATTCTTGTTGTGAGGGCAGTGTTAAAACTGAAGGCATGTACACATGGGTTTTGTAATCTGCTTTGCTTCCAATGGCTGTTTTCAAGATGCTACTGTTAGACTTCAGAAGGGAATTGTAAGGCTTTTCTGCAAATTGCTTGGTTCCTTTCCCAACCAGACTTGCCTTCTTACCTACTGCCAATAATCACGACTAGGGAATACGAAATTATGTTGTTTCTTCAGGAAAGCAAAATCGGAAAGCAAAGTCGAAAAGCAAACGAGGTCACTTCAAACTTGCATGTCCTGTTCTTCTTCCTTCTAAAAGTACTATTTAGTGAACTTACGGTGAGAAATAAATTGACGCTGATCAGTTGTAATTCAACTTTCATGCAATGGTAACAGACAAAGCCAAGCAACATATTCTTTTCTGCTATTGTGTCTGTATAGCTAATATTTGATAAATTTGGGTAGTCTAATATTAGACTTTCAATTACTCCACATAAAACTGATCATTTTGATATGCGCTTTTACCTAGTTATACTGCTATAAATCTTCTGTGTGCAATTTTTGTGAGCACAGGCATTTCCCCAAAGTTACTGAATTATGCGCCAATGTAAGCAGATGTATTGCTGTTCATACAGTAAGTGAAATGGAGTAACTTAGCATAATCACATTAGGTAAAACTGCCAATAGACCATGTAATAAAGCATGTTACTCTAGGGGCAGGTTTCTAATATCAATTCTTCCAGCATAAATACAGTTATTTTGGTGGGATTTTGCAAGCTTTCCATGAAACTCATTAGATTCGGACTCTGACCTGTTTAGTACAGCTCAAGGCAGTGCCCTGCTGCAGGTGGATGTACTTTTATTCCATACCTACCAGCCCTGTGTGTGGATACCCACCATTTGTTCCATAGCCAGCTTGTTTTGCTTAATCAAACATATTTGTTTTCCTTCCTTGTTTCCAGTTTATTCTCTGCTTCAGTTTTTACCAATGGGAACCAATGACTTATGGAGCTTACCATTATCCGGGCTGGTCCATGGTGCTTGGATGGCTGATGCTGGCCTGCTCAGTTATCTGGATCCCAGTTATGTTTGTGATAAAAATGCATCTAGCCCCAGGCAAATTTATTGAGGTAATTCTTCTGCCTTTTTGCTGCTTAAAAATACGGTTGCAGGAGACTGTCTAGTTTATTTTACATCACTTTTTTTTTTTTTTTGTGGTGATATTGAATGTCTAATAGTGCTTAGATTACTTTCTCATAAGCTAGTTATTGTGTTGGAAAGAGATGCTCGGTTGATTTAAAATGCAGACATTCTATTCCCTGTTCCTAAATTGTTAAGTGATTGCTTTTATGGGAACTAGAAGGAGTTACAGAGCCCTGGTATGATGCTATTGAGAGAAAGCTGTTCTAGCTTTGCTAGTCTGTTTGCAAAAGCAGCCCGTAGACGTAGGAAGCATTGACTGCTGGTGCATATCATGTCGCCGCAAGCCTGGCAGTCAGGGCAAGGTGATATCAATCTGGAGTTGCCTGTTTGCAAGGTGCGAGATGGTCGGGTACCAGAATCATGAGGGATGCACTGCAGGAGTCTGTGTCACTTGATGAAACTCAGGAATAAGACGTATTGGAAAGACATGCTCTACAGCTCGAATGACTCATTTTAGAACTTCACTGGCAATCCTTTTCCCCCCTGCTTCTTCATCTCTTTATTTTTCTTGAATAAGCTGATCCTCTCTCACACCTGGGCTTAAAAAGAATTCCAGGTGGCACTTTATTTTTATGCTGCTTGTGTTTATTTTGCAAATCAGATTCTTGCTGCTTCCCCCATTGCTCCAGAAGTGTGGCAGCCCCTTTCTGCTCCCTGTTTCTGTGACCTGGCCCTGCCTGTCATCCTGCTGCCATCCCCTCTGCTCCCCGGCTGGTCCCATCCCGCTGCTTCCTTAGCTCTTTGCAGGGAATGCCTTTTTCATGTCAGCATTTCCTCCCTCTGTTACCTTCACCTTGTCTTTGGAAGAAGTTCCATGCTCTTGTTTTTGGCCTTTGAGGCTTTCTTAGATCTGCTTTCTCATTGCTGCATGCTGCTTATGCTGCTTGTGCTGCTCCCTCCTCGGGATGAGGAACAGACACTCGCCTCCCCTTTTCCATAGCTGCTTTTGCAGTTCAGCTCTCCTGCAAAACCCATCGGGGCTGTTACATGCCTCAAAGATGAGAAGGAGAGAAAATGTACTAAAATAGAGTAATCTTTTTGGTCTCTCAATATGTCACACTACACATGCCTAAGGGAAAAGAGCATGCCTTTCTGCTTCACATAGAGGAAGGGAATTCAATATTAAGTGGTGGGAGATACCGTCTGAGTACACGCCTGGCACTAGGCAATGAGGCCACTTGTCTAAAGGGCCATTCAGCCCTTGCGTGGAGCATATTGGAGTGCACAGGTCAGGAGACAACTGCTCCTGCTGGGAATGAGCTACTGAGAAATTAGACTTGCTTATTCATCGTCTCATGGGTTTCTCTGATTGAGACAAATTGCTCTGCTTCAAATCTTCTAACTTACATGTGTAGTGCTGGCGCAAAAGTAGGGTGCTCTCCTAACTGCCCCTCTACTAGTGCAAGAAAAGAAACATCAAAAAGTTGGATCTATTTTGAAGGGGCTTTAGCTGAAGCTATTTCAGCTGCAGCTTGGTATTTCCTGAATACCAAGTCTGCTGCGTAAAATTATAATGGTTGATTTGGGAGGTAAGAGTTGCAAACTGGTAATTAAGCAGAGATTAAAATAACTGATATAGAGGCCTAATTCACTTTATTAGGTAATAAACATATAATTATTCCCTTTTAAGTCATCAGAAATATGTTTTCTTTCCTTTTTATCTGTAAATGCGCCAATCAAATTATATATTCAATAACGAAATCAGTGGAAAGATGAGAAGATTTTTGTTGTTTGCCAGGTTAACGTTCTCCTCTTTCTTTTTTCCCACTGATAGTAATGAAACATTTTGTCATCTCAAAATTAAAATCCTTGTTCATTCATAGCAGTGTACTTCTTTTTGGTCATTTGTGTACCTTTGGGAAATATGCAAACCAGAAATCCAATTATTTTAATGCCGTTACCCACTGCTTAAGACCATTGGGCTAAGTAATTGTGCACATGTCCTTCAGTAAGTGAGCCTTGCAATCTGCAGCAGTGATTCTGAGCTCCCTTCATATGGTGCAGGGGAGAATGTATAATTAAAGTCTGGGCACTTGATCCTCTATTAATCTTGCAAACTTTGTGCAAAACAAACACTGAGCAGTGGAGCATTGCAGGGCCATCATCCATAATCTTAAATGAGCCTATCCGCATTCCTTCTGTGTCGTGATTCTGCTTGGTAACTTCAAATGAGACTTTCTTTTCTCTCCCCCACATTGCAGCGACTCAAGTTGGTGTGTTCTCCACAGCCTGACTGGGGTCCGTTTTTGGCCAAGCACCGCGGTGAACGTTACATGAATATGATTGATCCACTGGGAACCTCTTCCCTGGGACTTAAACTGCCAGTGAAGGATATAGAACTGGGGACCCAATGCTAATAGTTATTATATGGGTGGCAATAACACTGTCAGCCTTCTCCGATACTTTTTTCCATTTTCTTTCCCCACCGTTTCTTCTCTTCTTTTCTTAAGTGGTTGCTTAGGAAAGTAGGACTTACTGTTGCATGCTATAGAGAAGTCCTAGGTAGCCCACTTCCAGGTGTAGGTGATGCCCATGATGTGTTCTGTACCTGATGAAATACCAAAAGCATGTTGTGAAACAGGTGACATACCAGGTTTTGTCAGGAAACACATGTAGGAATAAACACAATGGAAAAATTGTGTTGAAGAAACTATGTACAGAATTTTACTCATTTCACACAAGCATCCTTGTAACAGGTAGCAATGATATGATTAGGATCTTCTTAGCAGTGTAATTGAAGAGAAGTTCAGCCCTGAGATGGGATGGAAGTGAGCAAAGAAGGGTTGTGCTGTAGTCCTGGTACAAATTCAGCAGAAAGCTTCCACAGTAAGCATGGTTACTTTTCCTACAGTAACAGCAGACCTTGACCGATATGTCTGTGTGCTTCTTGTATGATATACACTAACTTTGAGGACTTATTATTTTAAGCAAGTGGAGACCCTTTAAGCAGCTCACCAGGAAGCAATATGTGGGACCAGAACAGAAATACTATAATCTATCTGATCTTTTCAAGTAGAAAAGTGAAAGCAAAATTTCAAGAACTAATGATTTGAGACTGGGACTAAACTGCATTTGAGTCTAGAAGGGGTTTGGAAATGTTGCCAGACTGAGGTGTATGTATGGGCATCACTGTTTAAAGAACTGTTGTATGTTTTTTCTGGTAATTTGATATCTGTCATTTCAGTTAAAAATGCCTGAGTTATACAAAGAGTCAGAAACCTTGCTCCACACTAACAGCAACTGTGGTTTTACTCACTTCACTCCTCTGAAGGTAGTTTCCCTTGTTTCTCTGCTTTTGTTTACAGTATCTCCTCAAGAAGCCATCATATAATTTGTGCCTAACTTTGTATTCTTACCGTGGTAAGTGTAGTCTAGTTACCACCTGACAACAGTTATTAGAAGTTAGATGTGCTGTTCAACTTTGTGACTCCCCATTCATTCTCCTCTAAACCTCCTTACATAAACTTTAGATGATGTATTCTTCTCTTTCAACCAATGGGGAAAAAGCAGAAACCCCACTTGCCTATATATTATATATATAGCACGTAAATTCTTCAAAGCAGTAGTCTCTGAAATGTACGTAGGGGTTGTTTTTGGGTTTTTGTGGATTGTTGTTTGTTGAGGTTTTGTTTGTTTGTTTTTCTTTTGTTTGCATTTAAAACATTTTCATTAAATAACCCCCACCAAACTCCACAACAATTAACCATTGCAGTCATCCATACAGATGCAGCATTAGATATCCAAAACGTGAGGGCAGTGGGGAGAGGACAACTTAGTAGATGGCTGTTGTAACACTGCATGAGCAATAGGACATTCTGAAACATGACATTTTAGAAATCACATATAAGTGGTGATATGAATGCTACACTTAACTAATTATGTTACTTATTGGGCAGAGTGAAAATAGAGCTTTTTAAAAGTACATTGATTTACCTGAATAGAATATTAACCCAGTTTATTGTCAGTGCACTAGAATGAGGGAGAAAAATATATCTTCGATAATTGAGAAACCTTGTAACCTTTAACTATCTTGTTATATCCTATACATACGTATATGATATTTTTTAACAGTGATCAGTGTTCATGTAGTGTGTACTAGTGATGTTTTATGTCTATATAAATATCAGTGTAGAGATGGTGAGCTTAGAGTAATTTAGCTGGTTTTTTCCCTCCCCATGCACACTACTGTAGTAGCCAGTAAATGTTCTTTCAGGGGACTATTTCTATATCCTTCTTTTGTTTGTCTGTCTTCATATTACAGGGTCTCAGGTAAATCTTCGGTTCATGTGTGTCCATAGATCAGTAGATGTGTTGTTTCATCCTGTAGAAGAAAACAAAACCAAACCTAAACCTTAACGTTACAGTTCCACAAATTGTTAACTTCTTTTCTCTCTCTGTGTGTGCATATATATATGTATATTAAATATATTAATCATTTTGCTGAACTTCCTTTTTCACGGGGCAGTGTTGCCAGTTCTAGGCACTGCTGGAGACCTTTAATCCTCACGCAGGACAAGCGAAGCGAGGGCAGATTTTGCAACATCTTGTGCTGGCCCTGAATCTCCACTCCACAGGCTCTGTTGGTCCCTGTCTCACACAGCAGAAAGAGTGGACCCTTCTGTGAGCTTCTCTGCCTTAATTCCGCTTTGCCTGCTATTTTAATGAGGGGCTTGTTATTGTTAATCCTGGCTTTTATTTTCCTAGCAGAGGCAGGTATGAGAAGCCATGCTCTGGTGTAGAAGGTCCATAAAGGCAAGCTGGAAATTTGGCACCCATGTCTACGTGGCGCTGAGGGGCCCTCTCTGGTTGAAGAAAGGGTCCTCAGTCAGCACCTTTAGTGAGAATTTGGTATTTTTGTCAGGATAAATAGCTTTAGGCCTCTCTTTACCAATATTACCTAGCATCTTGGTTTGATTTTAAGAGTCCAGGCCAGTTTTTCTTCACTACTACTGTGATTGAAAAAAAAAAAATAAACACATAGGTTTGTTCCTTTTTTTAAAAAAAAAGAAAACACTCTCAAATGGCTTAAGAGTTCTGAATCCTTTCACTTACTAACTTGTCTCAGGACATGCATTGGAATTGGGATTAACTAATTGCAATAAAATTACCTCAGTGTAAGGATGTCAGTTACTGTCTACCTTGACCATAAAAGAGATTTCATTTGAAGGAATACTGCTAGGTTATGATACCTTCTATTTGGCTTGGATTACCAAACCAGAATGCATATGAAAAATCAAATTGCTTTCCATGATTTATGTAATTAATCTGCTTGCTTTTAATTTAGATGTTGTTCCTGTGCCTGCTAAGTCATTAGCACAGGATTAGGCTTGATTTTGAAACTGAAAACAAGCAATAATGATTTTGTTCTAGCTGATATTTGTATTCAGCTTTGACCTCCATTCCTAAGCTTGCAAAAACATTTGGAGAGGGTGGACAAATGCATCCAAAAATCACTGAAGGTATGAAGTTTTTGCTGTGTGATTAAAGCAGGTTGTTTTTTTTTTTACATTAGACTTCTTTTGAGAAGTATTTTACTAGCCAAATCTGAATGTTGAGATTAAAGTAACCAGCAGTGTCTTCTTTAAATGAGAAGTAACCTTGAAGTTTGGAACGCACTTCATTTACCATGTCCTAGGAAAAGCTTGCATGTACTTCGATAATTTTCTAAACCTAAATTTTAGTAACTAATTAAATACCAGTAAAGATAAAAAAAAAAGGGGAAAAAGCCATATTAGTAAAAAATGTGATGTACATACTTGCAGATCTATCTTGTGAGTAAAAAATGTTCAAATTTGGTGAAATTATGTTGCATATTTTTTCTTTGAAATTAAATTGAATTTCTGGATGAGCTGAGATGCATTATTGTATGCATTAAAGATTATACCTAATGCAAATGCTTGCCATCTTCAAATTATTTGGGGTCTTCCTAGTGTTTTTAATATGCAATGTTCACAACCTGTGTTTCAGGTAGATGTGGCAGCACTTTGTTTCCAAAAAGAAGGGTTTAACAAAATGACCTTTAATTGAGAAAGACTTGGATTGTCTTTATATGATGTTTCAATTGGGTCGAAGTAGTCTTTTGCTTAGGTTCTGCTCCACTGACACATTGGAAGTGCCTCAGCACTGAAGATCATTGCTTTCTATACACTGTGTGGTTTTCTCTTACCATAAAATTCCAATGCCTGGTTTATTTTAAATACCTTTGGCCTTTTTGAATATATGTACAGTTGTATGGATAATATGATTTCTTATTGTCTGTGTTAAAGCAGCTGCTTGTTTCTGGCAGACATTGGTTTCCTATTGGTTTCTTATTCTGCAGGTCCGCTTCTTGCAATCAGAAATAGACTTTTGTAGGGATTGTGGGTTTGCAGAGCTTTAGCAAGCAGCATCCCAGAAAGCTTCTCAGCTTCTCTGCTTTGCTAAGTAAGGCTGTTGCAAGAGACATTTGTTTCTTCCTTTGTAGTTAAATGGTATCCACTGTAAAGTGGTCAGAGCTTGATATTCCCAAGGGACTCAGGTTGACAATTCAAGGAGGGGAGGGTAAGGGCATTGGGGGTTTCTGCCTTTGTTACCCTCAGGCAGCCAAAGAGAGAAGGTTTTCCTGATGGGTTTAACATGGTGTGAGAACTGGGCTGGACCTTATTGCTTACAATATTATTATTTGTCCATAATGTTTAAATACATCTTCAGGTAACCATTTGCCTTATAGCTATCTTCCATTGTTAAGGAAAACTATTGATCGACTAAAACCTGCTGTTATCTGTCATTTATATTATGTAGAATTACCTTGTAAGGTAGATGCTTAGCTGGTATAAACTGCCACAGCTTTGTCTGGGGCTATGACAGTTCACACCAGCTGAGAATTTGCGCCCTGTGTCCTATGGCACTTTATTACGGACCCATCACTGATGGGTTAAATCTTAATTACTTGCGTAATGTCATATATAAATATATATATATATTTACAGGCATTCTGTGGGGTACTGCTGCCTATGGATAAAGATTTGTACCCTAACCAGGTCATTATAATTTTTTTCATTAGCTATATGTGGAGGAGATACATTATGTTACAAAGGATGCATCATATATATCTCATGTAGTGCATATTATAATGCTGTATGTTCTTAATTTCAGAAATCATTATTCTTGAGGCCCTACCTCAAATTTTGTATTTATGTGTACAAATGCAATTTATTGTATTATATATTTGCTTATTATATTTGAATGTGATTAAATGAAAATTATTCTATAATGTATGGGCTCTAAAGACTCTAAATAAATGTCCAGTGTTTAAAACAGAAAACACATTGGTATTTTCCTGGTGAATGAACTGCCTCTTTTTCTACCGCCTCCTTCCCCACCCACTACACACCACAAACATCATTCTTACTTAACACACAGCCTTAAGGTATCTGCAGAATTGATCCATTTGATTGTCAGAAACCCTGAGCAGCAACTGGCAACAGCCCTCTTGGGAAATGGAGATGTTGCACAGCTGCAGAAGTGAGTATCAATTAAATGGTTGGGTTCTTAACCATTTGAGTGCTCTGTAGCTTGTGGAATAATTGATTGACTATCAGGGGACTAACTGGATTTCCTTAAATCCTTCTTATCCTATCAATTCAATATCCCAAAGGTTGCTAAAAACAAGAGTTTCATATCTGCTGGAGATGCAAATGAGAGGTGTAAGGGGAGAGCAAGCGAAGGAGGAAAGTGTAAGGATACCTGGTGTTCTTGTATCTTGTTCAAAGCTGAATTCCTGCTGTGTGGTGAGGGCAATGTGCCACAATACCAATAGGGAAGCAGGTTCTTCCCTTCCCAGCAGCCTGCTGTGGAACTGGTACTTGTCCTATCTGCTTCACTGTTGGCAGAGTTGAGCTTTTGTCAGGCTTTTCCCAGATACCTGAAGTACAGTGTCTGATCACAGTGTGGCATCAAATGAAGTACAGTGTCTGATCACAATGTGGCATCAAATGTGGCAATACAAGAGATACGAGCATGGTGCCAAGACCATGACAGTAATTCCAGGAGAGAGTCTAATCCTGAAGACAGCTCAATAGTGATGTGGGAGGACTTTTTTTCAGGAGTTCTGCTAATCAGTTCCAACCATCCCCCCCAAAAAACAAACAAAAAAAAGTACTTTGTTCTGTCTGTAAATGTGTGTTTCTAAGAGGTGTATGTGCAGATGGCGGAAGTGGCAGGACCTAGTAATTGGAGACTACAGTACTTCTTTGCATGCATAAGGCAGATTTCATCTTGGAGAAGTCTGAATTTACCAGCAAGCACTGTAAGAGTCCTGAGAGGCAGGTAAGTGTCAATAGTCCCTTTTTCAGGGGGAAAAACAGGCATATGGAATTTCAGATCTCCAGAGTCTACCAGTGTGAGTCCACAATACAACACATTGATTTGAGGAGTAAGAGACAGTCCTTTACTGTCACCATTAAGCACTACTGCTTTAAATCTTTAAAACTCGTGGGAACAGATGAAAACCCCATGTCTTTTTAACTGGATTGTATGGATTCAACCAAGCCACACTTTAAAGCAACGTATGCTTTAAACATGCCCATCCCTGGCAGTGTTCAAGGCCAGGTTGGACGGGGCTTGGAGCAACCTTGGTCTAGTGTCCCTGTCCATGGCAGAGAGTTGGAACTGGATGAGCTTTAAGGTCACTTCCAACCCAAGCCACTCTGTGATTGTATGATATGTGCTGCTGTTAATTCTTACTCTTTACTGGCTGCAAAATAAACTTTGTCTCTGTGGATTGGGAGTATCCCTTTGGAGCCAGGCTGTTGCAGGATGCAAGCCTTATTTGTGAATTGAGTTATTTTACCTACAAGGTACGAGGGCTTTTTACCTACGAGCTATGAGGGGTTTTTTCCCTCTTCTTTCAGCATTCGCTGTTCAGCTGGCAACTGAGTCCTCATGTTCAGCTATGCTGTGAGTAATAGTGCTTTTAATTACCTTTTATCCAAGGCACACAACCAACCTTACAACCACTCTGAGAAATACTGGGCCTAGGCAAAAATACTTCATCAAACCACAAAATGCCACAAGCTTTGCAGCTGACAGGACTAACAGTTTAACACCACACAGTTAGCAACATCACAATAATTTAGGTCAAAATCAGGAAGCATTCAATGTCCAACTGAGAGTGCAAGAACAGCCTTTCACAGGAATATTATCTAAGCTGAAATCCAGCTTGCTTGCCAGGAGTAATGCTTCACTCTTGCAAGTGCCATATTTTTTTTTAATTGCTGTGAATGTTCAGGAACACAGTATTAATTCTTATCTGAATGTCAGGTCTTTCGGCTATTTATACTTCCAACAAGATCATATCAGAGTATCAGACTTTTTGGTGATAGAGGAAGCTAAATTGCTGCCATTAGAGGAGGTCTAAGAATACTGTTGGCTGGGATAACATGATTTTTTGTTTTCCATCCATTTGTCCTCTCCTTTTCCAACGTGAGCAGTTGAAACTGCTTTTACGATGACAGTTGCTCTTCCAGTGGGTGATCATTTGGATACTGAGCTGGACTGTGGGAAGACCCCCGTCTGTGAGACCAGCTCCAGTCAGAGCACTTACTATTCAGATGCTTGTGTTATTTTGGCAGCACCTGCGGGCTCTTGGGACTTTTCTGATCAACAGAAGAACAAAGTCAGGAATGATTCAGGCATTCTTCATCCATGAGGTTGCTCAAGATGTGTTTGAAGCTGTGCTTTAAAGCCTATCACTCAGTGGATTTCCAGAACTTGTTTATTCACACTGGGCATGAATTATTACTAAGACTAAATAGTTAATAACGGTTGATCCTTACTATTTCCATGCCGGGAGAGAGGAGGAAGCGGTGGCACAAGTGCACTGCCCAGCGCCGCGGGGAGTTTCGTCTTTCGTGGGAAACGAGCCGGCTGGGGAGCAGTGAAATGCTTGAGGAGCGGGGCGAAGGGCCGGCGGGGACTCACCCTGTTCCCTCGGCCTACTCGAGGCCATGGCCGTGCGGCGGCGCTGGCGAGGCC
>JANHGB010073868.1:0-15137 GCA_026283785.1 Coracopsis vasa
GGCCTTGAACACTGCCAGGGATGGGGCAGCCACAGCTTCTCTGGGCACCCTGGGCCAGCGCCTCAGCACCCTCACAGTAAAGAACTTCTTCCTTATCTTTAACCTGAAGTTCCCCTGCTTCAGTTTGAACCTGTTCTTCAGCCTGCCCTTGGTATGGCCAAGAAAGAGGTTGTGTAATGAGGTGTCTGTGAGGTACCCAGCAGGTCCTTCCACCCCTGCCTTTGTGATGCAGATAATAGCACTTTATGCCTTGCAGGGGGATGAGAGACTAAATACATTGCAGAGGGAAGAGCACTGAGGTGCGACAGTGATTGGAGCATTATATATACCTGAGACAGTTACATCGAGCTGTAATTTGCAGTATAGAAACCAAGCCTATTTAATTACTAGGCTGCAGACTATTTCACCCTGTTCCCACCCACTGTGAGATATTGTGAGGGGGAAAAAATAGCACATGTGCTAAGAGCTTTAATGAAAACTTTGGAGCAATGTAAGTGGGTCTCGTCTCCTTAGGCATCAAGGTAACTTTTCTTGGTACTAAGAAGAGATTGTCCAAGGCTGATGGTTTGATCTTTTGTCCAGATCCTAGAGGAGAACATTTCTGTCTTCCCTTTGGCAGTAAGAACAAAAGTGCTGAGCAGAAGATGTCCACATTGTTTTTCATTTTGCTGATAGATGTTTTGACAACGGAGACTTCTTGCTGTGATCTCCTTTTATTCTATCACTTATTTTTATAGGACATTGGGGAGTGGGGAGAGAACTGAACATCCCATCAGCTGGTGCCATTGTGTCAGTCGGAGTTTCTTGTGTTAAAGCCCAAATAATGCCATTTTAGCTTTCTAAAAGCTGTGATATGAAACTGTCGCCAGCTTAGTCCTTGTGGCATACAAAACAGGGTGTGCATCTTTTTAATCACTGACTTAAAGCTTCCCCCTCATTTGAACCTCATTGGACCCTCTGAGGTCAGTTTTGACCCTCATTTGTCAGGTTATCGGGGCTGTGTAAGCTGAATTTGCCAGCAATGAGACTTCACAACCAATGTCTTTTGGGGCAGTGCATTGTTGATGGGAAAGCTGATGTCCCACAGACCCTCTTGGTGCTTTAACATGGCCAGCTATGCGTTTGTGCATCCATCACATTCAAATTGAACCATGAGACTGCTTTAAATGGCCATTTCAGCCCAAGATCTTGAGCTGGGCAGAGGAGGGGAAAGCCCATGTGAAGAGTCAAGACTCTCCCAGTACAGAAATAGGTAAAGGTGCACTATAGGAGACCAAACTGTTACGGGATGGACAATGATCTTACGCATCAGCTTCACCCCAGGTCTGACCCCTTATGAGTTTACAGCAAGCACTGAAATACTCATCATTTTCACATTGAGTTAAAGACCCATCTGATTTCTCTTTACTTCTCTGTGCTAGATATTGCAAGATTTCTAACCCATTTTGTGGTCTGATTTTTAATGGCATCTCTGCCACAGACTGTGGCAGTCCCTGTATACGTGTGATTTCTGAGTCACCAATAGCCCATTATGCTGTGTTCTGACCCAGCTTTCCAAGGCATAGTTACAACTCCAGCTCTGGCCAATTTATACACAGCCATGATAGGATTCATCCATTCAAATGCAGATCCCTCCAGTGTAGACATCTGCTCTGAGCAAGTCACTGTGGGCACTCTCTATAGTGCCTAAAAAGAGAACCCAGTTTGGGGTGAAATGAATCTCATTCAGAGCAGACATCTACATTTGGTCAAGAAAATAACATCCTAACTGTTTATTTCTCCCCATCAATGGCAATGGGAGCATTGTGTGACAACCTCAGGCATAGCAAGGATCAAAACTAAGGTATTTCCACCTGTTTCTATGCTCCATGGAGAATTTGAATTGAACCCTTATGGAGTGTTTTGGTGATTCTGGATACCAGTGGTGAGTGGAGATAAACTGTGGGTCTTGGTACTGCAAGGATTTGGGAATCCATCTCTGATAGGGCTTATGAAAGGTTAAAAGAAACTAGCTCTCTATGCAGTCAGGTTTGTATTCTTTTGAAGTATTTCCTGAAAGGAATTCAAGGAAAGAGCTAGCCTTTTATGTCTAGACACCATCCCCTATGAAGTTTAGATCCTAAAACGCTCTCCTGGCAATAGGGTGCAGCAAGCAATGACTCTGTCATGCTGTGCCGTGACCCAGAAGAAGAGAGGGAGTTTGGCCTCTTCAAAGAGCTGCAGCTCATGCCCTTTAGCTCCTTTTTACTCTGCTGAATGATTGCTGGATGCTAACAAAGCCCAGTCTGATTGCCTGAACCTAGCACTTAAAATCTGCAATATGGGAGTGGATTCAGTCACAAGAGCTGCGGGTTGTTAAGAGCAGGTTGTGGCTGATACATGGGCAAGGCATGGTATGAGAGAAGCTAACTCAGATGGACAACGTGTGCATGCCAATCAGTTCATGGGGAGGTTGCCAGAAGAATATCTCCTTGGGCTTAATGTGCCCTAAATATTGCCTTGCCAATTTATCCATCGGAGCAAGGGTTGTTTTAGGTAGCGACCTGCAATGGCCATGCCCAAAAGTTGCTAGCCCTTATGTTTCAGAACAACCTTTTCCTATTGCTTATTGCAAAGTGTTACTGGGGTAGGGGAAGGCACAGTTCCCCTCCTCTTGCAGCTCTGTGTGGTGATTTAGGAGGCTGGGTAATAGAATTCAAACCTAATAATGGGATGGTGTTGATGTATTGATTTACTCTCCATCTGCTGGTTGTACTGCTTTATTCTTCTCTGGGCTCTGTAGTATGACGAGCAGTTCATCTTTGTTGATGTGTCTTTCTCGAAGCTTTTTGGTTTTAAAGATATATTAGTGAGTATCACAAAATGTGTGTGCTCTATGAAACACAGAGGCAGAAAGGTGCTGCATCACCCTGAGCTCAAATAACAACACACATCCTGTATTGTTACTTGCTTGATTTTTCTACCCCAATCTTTGGTTCTTGCGGCATTTGCTCACAGCAATATTATTTGCTTTCTCTGTTACATCCCTCTTTCTCCTGCTAACATCTTTCCAACTGCAGATGCAACCCTTGATTCTTGCTGGAAAAGATATTACTGGGTGTTGCTTATTAGCAAACAAGCTTGCATTGGAAACTAGGGGGGCAAGAAAAGCCTGAATTCATTTTGAAGGGACTTTGGGCTAAAATCTGATAGTGCCAGGGATTTTCTGGTTAAGATCAGTTTTCAGAACTGCATTAAATGCCCAAGAGAGAGGAATGCTCCTTAGTGTTCCTGTTGTTAAAATAAGGACTTATTGTCTATAGACACTTGTAGGCAGCTTTCACCTAATTGCCAGTGTTAAAACATAAAGGAATGAGGAAGAACAGTGAAACAAACTTTAGCAAATATGTGTCCCAATGGGATTTGTAATTAACCTTTTATTTTGGCATCCAGACACATACCTGAGTGGTGAGCAGCACAGTCTATACCTACTGGGGATGGATGTGTCTTTGGTGACTGTACCAAAACCACTTCTTTCTCCCAAAGCATCATGAACAGCTTCTTATAGAGATGGGCATTCCCTGTAACAATCTAATTCCCAGCTACTCTGAAAGCAACTTCAGCCCTTGGTTTGATCCTGCAGACCCAAGCCCCTGCTCATTGCTCTTAATTTATATGATGTATTTATCTCACATTGCTGCTGTTCAGATGGTGCAACAACGGCTTCATGATGCAAGGTTTGGCATCGTTGAAGACTCAGAGGGTCTCTGCACCCTTTCCAAGGAGTCTCCCACTGTATCAGGATGACATTATGTCCTGGCCTGGCTCCAAGAGCTGCGACAGCCCCAAATCTGATCCAAAGTGCTGCTTGAGTTGTTTCCCCATGGACTGCTGTGCTGGCAGGGCCACAGAGGCCATGCACAGGTTGTGGAGGAGGGTTGGTGAGCCATCAGTGGTCCGCAGGGTGCTGGGTATTTAGGCTGCACCACAGGAACAAAGCGCCTGCAGGCACCTTTGAACACGTCAGTGTTTGCACACTGGAATTGTTCTTGCTAAAGGCTGTTGGCATTTGGATGTCTTTTGAAGGTATAACAGGGAAATGACAGCACTGAACTCTGAATAATGTCTCCAAGGATAGTCAACCAGAACTAGTTTCTTTAAGCTGCATCAATTTCGGTATGTGGTTCAGACATCTTTGACAATGCTGTGGAAATGTGGTGCTTAGGGAGAGCAGGGTTTGTTAGGAGGAATATTTCCCCTTCAGCCCTTAAGAGATGAAAAAACCCCTCTCAAAGCTCTCTTTAAAGATCCCGCAATAGTACTTTCCATAGTAATTAAGAGGTGATTGTCCCACATACAACCATGCAACACAGACCTGAGGGTTCAGGTCCTCGTCTAGGTCTGCACATAGTCTTGAGATGGGCAGGAGCATGGCAATATAAGTTAGACACTGATGGAAACCACAGGTAATCCACATGCAGCTTTGCTAGGACATTGCAGGACCACACACATGACCTGTTACTGCTCCTCATTTAGGGAGAGCATCTTCCGGAGGTACGGCTGCAGTTCATCTGGGTCTGCTCACATCAGGCGCATGACGGGAGCAGTTGCCCAAAGCTTTAGTCTGTGAGCTGAATGACGGAGGCATTTCAGTGTCTAAAAATGTACATTGGGTGTTCAGATTGTCTGCATTGAAACGGGAAAATCACAGCCTGTGAGCAGAGCCCTCATGAGCTGTGCTGATGGTTCACATATTGTCACCAAACGTCTGGCATTTGGCCACTGTCTTCCTCTCTCTTTTCCTTATTGCTGCATTAACAGACCATGGCCAAAGGGGCCGAGATGTGAAGCTAAGAGTGGCAGAGAGGCTGAAATAGCGGCTCTGAATAGTGCAGTGTTAATGCATCCTCTCTCATCACCCAGGAAGAGTTAATATTCCTTATCTTTTTGCATGGGCTGGAGCAAGTGTTGCAAGTTCCCAGCTCTCTGCTGGCACCACGCACGCACACATCACACACACATTGCAGCCTATAAAGATTTGTGCTGGTTTTAATTGCTCGAGCAGCTCTTTGGCAAGTTCTACAGCAGCAAATGAGTCTGGCTGCTGCTGTCCAGGGTCCATGTGCTTGGTGGGGGAGCAGGGGAATGTACAGTGCATGAAGGCTGCCCAGAGCTGGGAGTAGCTGGAATAGGCTGAGATGTGGCTGCCTTAGAGGGGAGCAGGTTCAAGGCTTGGACTTAGCACCTTGATGGTGAATCACAGCAGGGTAAGCACATAAAACCTGGCGGCTGATCGATGTGTAATGGTATGAATATATCCTGACTGTCAATGAGCATACCTCCAGGATGGCTCTTCTTGCTACCTGCCCACCCAAGTGATGCTTTACTCCAGGAGTCAAAGGACATAGGGCTCAACCAAGCTTATGGTTGTCATCACCCATCAAGTTGGATGTCAGACCCTCTGTTAGTGTGGGACTGCACAGAGAGCTCCTCTTCCACCTAGGCTGGGATACCATGCCATACACAACCTCAACCTTCTCCATGTCCCATGCCTGGGGATCCTATTCATGTCCATCACCAGCAAATCCTATCCTGGTCTAATTTCCACCACCTATAAGTTGTTTACACCCTAGAGTGAGCTGCTCTCATGAATCATAGAATCAATCAACCAGGTTGGAAAAGACCTTTAAGATCATCAACTCCAACCTGTACCCCAGCCCTGCCAAGACCATCACTAAACCATGTCACTAAGGGCCTCATCTGCATGGTTTATGACCACTTCAAGGGATGGTGATTCCAGCACTGCCCTGAAACCTCTTGTGTTCACATGCTCCTTCATAGAGCCACAAGACACTTTCTGGGGTTACTTCCCATAGGAGATGCTGCCTTCTCCCCTTTATTTTTAAGGGAGCTGTGATACTCCTGTCACAGGGAAGCAGATATCTCACATAGGAAACATGTGGGAACAACCCAGATGTGAGGTTTTGTGCAGATATCTCACATAGGAAACATGTGGGAACAACCCAGATGTGAGGCTTTGTGCATTGTAAACGGGTGCCCACCTGAATGACCAAGGAGCCAAGTGCAAGGTTCACCCAGGGAGAAGAAGTCTCGATGCAAGCAAAGAGAGCTAAAGAAAACTGTCTCTTTGCAGGGTATATTCAGCTCTTCACAGCATAAGGCATTTGTACAACATCACCTTTCAACTCCCACTTTCTTCTTGCTCTCTTCTGAAATCGTGTGTTGTACGTGAAAGATCTTGTAGTCATTTAAAGAGAGTGGGACCATCGAAACAGAGCAACGTCTGCTTCCTTCCCTGTGTGCCAGTGCTGACAAAGGCTGGAACCAGCCACCCATTGCCTTAATCATGTGCAGCAATGACAATAACTTGCCCATTGATTCGGTGTTATTGGGGTTTTGCTTAAGCTCAGTGCAGCACGAGATGGAGAAAAGGAATAGAGCCAGGCAAGCGAAGCTCTTGCGTGGTGGGTATGGAATGTGTCCAGATTGAAATGGCAATAAACAACAAAGGAGAAGCGTTTCCTTACATAAGAACACAGGTGGAAAGTGTTGTGTGGCCGACTTTCAGTTTTATTAGACATGCAACTGCAATGCTCTGAGAAGGTCCAAAATAGAAGGAGCTTTTTTCACACGGCAGGTGGTAGATCTGTGGATCTGGGTATGGATGGTAAATATTTACATGAGTTTGAGTGGGGAACTTGAGAAATCATCCAAATCATAGACTACGGAATTTGGAGGGGAAGCCTGGAGGTTTCTGAACCAACGTCATGCTCAAAACAAAGACAGCTTCAGAGGTAAATCAGGTGGCTGAAGACCTCATCTAGCTGAGGATTGAGCATCTCCAAAGAAGGAGACACCTCTCTGGGTGAGTTTGCCTCCTGCTCCCTGTAACCCTTCTCTACTGGTTGGCCATCATTAGCTCTCCCCTTTGCCTTCTCCTTGCCAAGCTCAGCAGAGCATCAGGTTCTGCTCTGTGAGGTGCCCCGGCCTGGGCTGTTACATGGGGTTATCAGTCCCAGATGCAAGGTTGGGCATTTGCTTGTGGAAAACCAGGGAGCTACACTGAGGCTTGCACAGAAACCATGTCTGAGCAGGGAATTTCCTGAACTAAAAATGGTTGGATGCTTTGAAAGTAGCGGAAGGTGGGAAAAGCATATGGTCAAAACTGTCCTTGTTCCAGTACTCTTCCCAAGGCATCTCATTATGTCTGCTGTTGGAGAAGGACTCATGGGCTGGATAGACTTTATGTCAAAGAGAGTATGGAAGAGATTTACAAAAGCATAACTGGCCTGGAGAGGGTGGATAGGGATGATTGCTCATTCTCCTTCCTAATGCAAGGATTAGCCAGCTCTTAATGAGCTCAGCAGATGGCAGGTTTGAAATGAGTGAAGGAAAGGAGTTCTTTACTTGAAATGTAATTAAACTGTGGAACTCATTGCCTCAGGGTGGCAGAGTGGGCCAAGCATAAAAGGTGGGAAGAAAAGCACCCATTGGAGGTTATTAAAGTATATGAGAGAGCTTCTGGCTCAGCAAGTTGATGAACCTTTAATTGCTGGGACAAGGAAGGATACTACAATAGGTTTGCTATCTCTGTATGAATCCACCAGTGGACTCTGTTCAAGGTAAGATCCTGGTCTAGATCAGCTTCCAGTCTGATGTGGTTCAGCTATCTTAATATTACATTGGAGATTATAGAGATGCTGGGGCCCAAGTGGAGATGCAGAACACCGTGGGTTTGCTGAGCTGCCTCCAGCACTCATCTCTATCAGCCAAACCCATCCACAAAGTGCTGGCTTCAGAGAGTGGGAGGGTTTCACACTCTTTGGGAAGAGACACATGGGCTTTTACAGGCTTTTACTTGGGCTTCTCATTACATCTCAAGCTGATCTACATGCCTTTGCTCAATGTCTCTATCAAAACCCTCTATACCCCAGCTGGGACAGCCATAGGGGTTTGTCAGACACTGTCTTTTCTCCCCATGTCACTTCTGCCCATGTTTCTGTATGTATTTTTCCTGCACATGGAGTGGAATGAAAAACTGACTTGAGACCTACTCGTTTTATGCCTGAATTACTTCATTTTCCTCTGCCTGAGGCTCCTCATTCTTTTCCGCTGTGTTTCTGCTCCCCTGCTGGGACTCTGATGGTCCACAAAAGTTTCTCTTGTCCTCCTAAATTGATTCTTTCCTCCATGAGCTCAGATTATTGCTTAAACAGGGACTCTTACAGAGCTGATTCCTCTCACATCTCACACGGTTTGCCTGGGCACACTGTGAGTGCTAAAATCAGCTTCAAAATGGCTCAGGTTTATTTTAAACCCCTTCTTTTTCAGATGCCAAATGCATTGATTCCTGTCTGATTAAAAAAGGAAAAACCCACTGAGTATTTTCAGCATGATTTAGCAGCTCATCTACAAGGATCTTGACTGGCTTTAACTAAATGGGTGGTGCTCACTCATGCTTGAAAAAGGCCTTGATATCTTTGGCTGCACATTGTTTAATCTAGACACGATTTCATGTTGGAGAGTTAAAAAGCAAGAGTTTAAGGTGAAATCTCACAGCTTGAGAAAATAACTACTGGAAAAACCATGCAAGCTATCTTGGTTTGTTAGGGAAATGGTTTGGTTTAATGAAGTTATACTTACATGTCTTTGGACAAAAGCTCTTGGAATTTTTACTGGGAATGAAGCTTTGCTTGTCAACACGACTACAGCTTAAAATGAATATATAAGATAAAAAAAGAAGGAAAGATGACCATTAAGCCTTGAGTGATCATAGAATGGGCTGGGTTGAAAAAGGACTTTAAGATCATTCAGTTCCAGCCCCACTGCCTTGGGCAGGGATGCCTAATCCCAGACTATGTTGCCCAAGGCTCTGTCCATCCTGGCCTTGAACACTGCCAGGGATGGAGCATTTACCACTTTTCTGGAAGTGACAAACATTGTCAAGGAAAACATTGATTTTTAAGACAAATGAACCATTTTGCTCAGTTTCTTGCTTGGAAGAAGTTTGGATTTTGGATCACCCAGAATCATTTTCTTTCCCCTACTTATTTTATGCCAGAAGAACCATCAAACCAGAAAAACCAGTATTCATATGACTTCATTTAAGTTTCAAACGTGGTTTCACAGGTCTTCTGCAGAATACTTTAAAGCAGTGCTGGAAATGCCATTAGAATAGGGATGTTAAGTGGAATTAAACAAGATTATGACTTTTGAAGGCAGTTTAAGAATGCTCAATACAGAAAATAAGTCAAAACCATGCCACTGTGACCTTAGACATATAAATATACTGCAGCAGCACAAACCAGAGTCCTTTGTTATGTGCTGAGTATGAAATGGGCTCTCTTGGGGGCTTTCACATCCTGACGAGACAGTCTGAATTAGCAGCTGCTTACTTTTAATCCAGACAGCTCTGTCAAAAGAGCATCGGTAACTCCATGGCAGGGAAGGAGCCTCAGGAGGAATCCCTGCTGGAATCTCATGTCCCCATGGCTGGCCAGAGTCAGAGACCAGCTGCTGCTAAGATGTGACAGAGATGATGGCCCTAAGTGTTTTCTGCGAGGAAAGGGGCTGTTTTTGTTAAGCAGGTCATGGCAATCAAACCATGCCCTAGAGACTTGTGTGGGGAGTTCTGGATGGGGCTTGGAGCAGCCTGGTCTACTTGAAGATGTCCCTGCTCATTGCAAGAGGGGTTGGACTAGATGAGCTTTAAAGTTCCCTTCCAATCCAAGCCATTCTATGATTCTGACTCATTGTATGGGCTTGGAAGCAGAAGCATCATGAGACGTTGCAACCAAGCTGGGGAAGGGTGATGAGCAGCAAGAGCACCAAGGTGAACATACACTTTCAAGGGGAAGTAGAGAGGTTGTGGCAAGGTTTAGCCAGCTCATGCGGAAGAAACGTGAAAATAAGAGGGTGAGGGTTGGTGGGGTCTCTGGCTAGCAGGATGCAAGCCCACAGGGTATCCCAGGGACCTCACTCAAGTTTCCATGGGGAATAGCATCTCTCTTGGTCAGGATAGCAGAGGACAAGTCCCTACTGCTGGTATCCACTCTAGACAGCTCATCAAGGCTGGATTTTATGTTTGCTTTAGACATATATTAGAAGCTTCTGAGCATAGGGACAAGGGACTGAGTGTGGCTGCAAGGGATGCGATGCTCTGCCTGCAACAGACAGCCTGGTCCAAGCAGCCTTGCACAAGCCCAACGCCAACATACAACTGCAGGTAGCAAACCATGGGAGATGGAAAGCAAGCTGTTAATCATAGTAGCATCACTCACTACTCTTCAAAGGGCTCCTGTGTGGGATAACAGGTGAAGGAGAGCTCTAACTAAACCTTCATGACCCCTCCTGACTAAGTCCTCCTTCAAATCTCTTTGCTATTTGCTCTTTAAGCATTTCCCAATGGAGACCCATACAGCAGCTATAACCACCTCCTCTGTTCCTATGTGAAATTGTGGCTGTGAAGACATGAGCTTGGAGAATATCTGGACACACTGTTGTTTCTGTGTACAATCTCTCAGTCCTTTAGGACATTTCCACTGGGCTTTGAAGCATTTTCACTGCTGCATTTCACACCAGTCTAAACTGGAGACCTTGTTGGACATAATGGAATAAACAGAATAGAAATCATTCTGTTTCTCGAGTCTCTATTCAAAAGAGAAGTGAGAGCATAAAAGATTTCATGGGAGAAATCTTGATTACTAAGCCAAACCATGCCTGCTGTCAGCCAAGACATCCAACAACCAACTTAGCTATGCAAGGAGGCACCATACTGCATGACGCTGCAAGAGGTGGGACTACCACCACTCATACACTCTTGCTTGATAAAGAAAACCTATAGTGGCAGGAGGGCTAGAAACTTCTTTCCCTGAGCCTCTGAACAGTCTGGCTTTGACTAGAAAACCCAGACAGGAGATGTTCAAACCACTGACCCCATAGAGCAGACATCAGCTTCAAACAGGCAAGGGTTTGTGGGGCTGCAAAGCAAGGTTCACGCAATGAGGTTGGTCAGGAGCAAAGAGGGCTGCAGGAAGACAAGTCCCACCACCACATAGAAGTAAAGGGATGCTTTGAAATCAAAGAGGGCTGCAGGAAGACAAGTCCCACCACCACACAGAAGTAAAGGGATGCTTTGAAATCAAAGAGAACTGCAGGAAGACAAGTCCCACCACCACACAGAAGTAAAGGGATGCTTTGAAATCAAAGTAACTGAAGTCTTTACACCAAAATAAGGAAACCAGACGAGCTTTTTTTTGCCTTTTTTTAGAAAGGATACATCATTGAGTGTGTTTTTCCAAGCTTGCTGGACATTGTACTGAAGCACTGTAAAGCTGTCAGAGAAATCACATCCTTTTTGCTGTTGTCAACCAAAGCGTGCTTTTATGGAGTCAATTAGCCACGAATTAGGAACACACATCACTTGTCTGAGAATGAATTACCATACAACCCAATAAACATAACTGTCATTGCCCCATTGAGGGGGCTGTCAGACATTCCTATCCAACCATAAAGGAAGCTTCATGTTCAGTTGCGTTCCGTTCTGCAAGCGGGCTTCGTTCAAGTGCTGCAGTGCTACAGTGTGAGGGGAAAGGGGGTCATTGGTATTACTGCTCTGACATGCAAACCTGGGCATGAGCCAGCGTGTAAAATGCAGTTACATAGGTGGAAAGAGTTCGTGTAAGCTGGGATGGCACAAGTGCTTGGATCTACAACAGAGCCTATAGCTGCTGTGATGTTTGAATAGAGAAGTGCAGCCAATGTCATCTTTACATAGTCTATTGTGTGCCCTCCACAGACCTTAGAGCCCTTTTTGAAGGTGGAGAGCCACAGTCTGATAAAGTTTTAAGGGTTTTTTGTCTCTTTGTTTGGTTGGGAGGGTTTCTTCTCCTTTTCTTCTAACAGATGGGGAAACTGAGGCACAGAAAGGTGGTGTGACTTGCCCACAGTCAGCGGTAGACCTTGAACCCCCCCAGTCTTGCTCACAGCGTTTCAGCTCCCACTTGGGACAGGGTGAGAAGGAAGGGCTGCCCACTTTGTTCCTAATGCAAGAACCTCAGCTCTTCCATGGGCAAGGGGAAGCAATGTCACTCTCAGCGGTGGCAGGGGGGGGACAATGGCACGCATGGTTTCCACCAGCCCCAGGAGGTGAGAGAAGCAAGGAACCTGAAATGGAGAGGCAGGGATTTGTTGGACAGGCACTGAGCGAGAGGACCCAGCTCTACAGGATGCATTCGTGCCTCTCTGTGGCTTTCAGGGCCTCGTGCATGCTGGCGGCAGAGAGCCTCCTGTTGATGTTCCTGTACCTGCACCTCAGGAGGTTCCAGAAAGTAGTCCTCAAGTCCCGGTTAAAGAAAGCATAAATCAAAGGGTTGATGAGGGAGTTGGTGTATCCCAACCAGAGCAGAGTCCTCTCCAGCCTCAGGGGCATGCAGCTGCAGCGGATGCCACAGATGAAAGGCCGAGCTGTTGACATCAAGAAGAAGGGAAGCCAGCAGAAGGTGAATGCCCCCACGATAATGCCGAGGGTCCTGGCTGCTTTCTGCTCCCGTTTGAAGATGGAAATGTTCTTCCGGTCTTGCCGGAGCAGTTTGGAGAGCGTGGCGCATTCCTCCACCGCTTTGGTGCGCTTGGAGCTGTGGTGGTGGCTCCGGTTGGAAGCCTCCAGGCAATAGACACCTTCCTCTTCGTAGTGCTTGGGGAAGTTCATGAAGCGATGCTTCTCGGCGCTGACCTTGGCTGCTTTGTAGATGCGGCTGTACATGACGAGCATGACCGCCATAGGGATGTAGAAGGCAACCCCTGTGGAGTACACTGTGTACCCAAAGTCCTGGCTGATGAGACAGACTCTTTCCACGGTGACGTTCTTGGCCCAGCCAAAAAGAGGAGGAAGAGTGATGGAGGCGGAGAGGAGCCAGACGATGAAGACCATCTTGGCCATCAACTTCCCATTCTGTCTCACTGGGTAGGTCAGTGGCCGAGTGATCCCCAGATACCTGGAAAAGAGAAGAGTTGTAAAGGGTTAGGAGGGTTGCAAGGTGTGAGTGTTGGTTGGGGTGGGTTTCAATCCTAGTCACAAGTTAATGCTCCATCACAAGGCAAGAAATTGAATCACCAAATGGAAATGTACACAGGGTTGTAAAGCTGGAGTGTCTTCTATAGAGCCTTTTAGCTCTCCTTCTTAAACACCCTATTTCAGCTATTCCCCACTGCTTTCTTGTATCCCTTCCATACATGACATGTCGTTTAATTGCTGAGTGCAGTCCAAGCTCCACATGGCTTTCTGAGGGATAAAAGTGCTTTAAAAAAGCTCAGTTTTCCATCAGAACTCTTTTGTACAGGGAACATGCAACAACTTCCAGACATGGGGCTGGACTAGATGACCTTTGAAGGTCCCTTCTAACCCAAACTATTCCATGGTTCTATGGCATGAGACTCACTCCTGACTGCTGCCTTCCCAGGGAAGCACACAGGAGTGGAGTGGGTGATCCACAGAGTAATACTTGCACCAGGACGCACCAGGACACACCAGGACTGGCTCCAGATGAAATGAATAGACCCATACCAGTATTTAATGGGAAGTGGGAAGGACAACACACTTCTCTTATTTTTCCAGGCAAATCTGGAGCAATCTCACCTTTGTTCATACTTAAGGATGTGTCTGGATGGGCACAGAAAGCAGAACTAGTGACTGGGTGATGGACTGAGGTGCAAGACTGACAGCTCTTCACACGCACCTTCTTTAAGCCAATGGGACCCATGGGAGACACCACTGTCAGCAGCACACCTCATCACTCCCTTCTCCGTCATAGAATCATGGAATGGTTTGGGTTGGAAAGGACCTTAAGATCATCCAGTTCCAACCCCCTGCGTGGGCAGGAACACCTCACACTAAACCATGTCACCCAAGGCGAGTGTGCAGTATTAGAGCAAACCTATTGTTCCTGCAATGTCTACTTGTGATGACCTCTGGAAACCAAGAGAGACATAAACAGCTCGAGCAGCCTGCTCCCTTGCATGGCCCATAGCTCCTGAAGTAATGGCATCCAGCCCTCCATCCAGAGTGAAATAAGAGGAGTTCCAAGTAACAGAGTTCAAAAGCATGTGGTGACCCATAGATCTGCACATCCTGATGCTTGGAGTTAGGTGTTACCTTCTTAAATTGACTGAAAGGACCTGGAGAGTGCATCAACCATCAGCTCCTGGTTATGGTTGGGTGATTTTGAACCCCAGGCTATGGGGTGTGATTTTGAATCATCCCCAGGCTTGACTGAGAGGGGTTTTGTAACTAAGAAATGGTGTCAACTGTTAGTAAATGGTAATTGCAAACCCATAAATCAGCAGGGGTTGGCCGCTGTCAGCCAATGTTCCCTCTGAAAAACATCTGCCTGCTGCTCAGCCTCAATCAATCCAGTAAAAACCTCTTGCAACACATATGGGTTTCTTCTATGCTATGGCTTTTCTGATCCAAACCTGCTGTCAGGAATATGTAGGCATTTTGAGGCAGGATCACATCACCTCTTAACTGCTCTTGGATAAACTGTGTCAGTCCAAAGGGGCAGTGAGAGCAGAAGCTGTGTGGATGCTATTTGAAGCTGTTCAAGGGAAGAACGGTCTTTTCTGCCCCAAAAGGAACATTTCTGGAGTGACTTTTACCCTGTTGTATCGTTATTTCCTGTCTGAGAATCAGCCTCATTGCAGGTGTTTGGAGATTTTTTATTCCCTGATTATTTCCCTTTTCCAGATCATTCCCCAAGATTGGAAATAAAGTACAAATAAATCCAATTCACCCTCTCCTCCTGACTGTTAAATAAATTCCAAGCCCAAAGTACTCTCCCCTGCCTCCCTGATCAAATGAATTTGAATTCATTCACTGACTTATTCTTTTCCTGTTTTCCTCTGTATTTTCTTTATCTGGCCTTAGAAACAAAACCCAAGCAAAACCCTCCACGACCACTTTTGTTGCTTGAATACCCAGCAGCATGGAAGAGATGTGGACAACAGGGCTGGTTTTTGGTGCTGTTCTTCCAATACACAGCATCGTCTCCTTCCCTGCCCATGGTAGGGGGTTGGAACTGGATGATCTTAAGGTCCTTTCCAACCCTAACCGTTCTACGATTCTATATAGAATATATATA
>JANHGB010073879.1:0-14960 GCA_026283785.1 Coracopsis vasa
GAGAAAATGAACATGAGCCGGCTTCAGTGTGCGCTCGCAGCCCAGAAAGCCAACCGTATCCTGGGCTGCATCAAAAGAAGCGTGATCCGCAGGTCGAAGGTGGTGATCCTGCCCCTCTACTCTGGTCTTATAAGAGCTCACTTGGAGTATTGTGTGCAATTCTGGTGTCCTCAGCATAAAAAGGGCATGGAACTGTTGGAACAGGATGATCAGGGGACTGGAGCACCTCCCGAATGAAGATAGGCTGAGAAAGTTGTGGCTGTTCAGCCTGAAGAAGAAAAGGCTGCATGGAGACCTCATAGCAGCCTTCCAGTATCTGAAGGCGGCCTATAAAGATGCTGGAGATGGACTTATTCATTAGTGACTGTAGTGATAGGACAAGTGGTAATGGGTTAAATCTTAAACAGGGGAAGTTTAGATTGGATGTAAGGAGGAAGTTCTTTACTGTGAGGGTGTCCTGGTTTCAGCAGTAGCAGTCATTTTTCTCTTAGTAGCTGGTACAATGCTGTGTTTTTTAATTTTCGGCCTGGGAACAGCGCTGATAACACGAATGTTTTCAGTTACTGCTCAAATATTTAGTCTGAGCAAGGACTTTCTGAGCCTCATGCTCTGCCAGGGAGGAGGGGAAGCTGGGAGGAAGCAGAGACGGGACACCTGACCCAGACTAGCCAAAGAGGTATTCCACACCACAGCACATCATGCCCAGGATGTCAACTGGCAGTTACTCGGAAGGGCGAGAGAGAACTGCCAGGGGGTCGGGCTGGGGTGTCGGTTGATGGGGTGGTGAGCTGTTATATTCTCTCCCCTTGTTATTTCCTTTATCTTTATTATTATTGGTGGTAGCTGTAGTGGTTTGTGTTATACCTTAGTTACTAAACTGTTCTTATCTCAACCCATGGGAGTTACATTCTTTCAATTCTCCTCTCCATCCCTCCGGGAGCTGGGGGGGACTAAAGGGGGGCAGTGAGAGAGCGAGCTACGTGGTTCTGATTTATGGCTGATTGGGTTTAAAACACAACAGAGGGTGGTGAGGCACTGGAATGGGTTGCCCGGGGAAGTTGTGAATGCTGCATCCCTGGCGGTGTTCAAGGCTAGGTTGGACAGAGCTGTAGGCGACATGGTTTAGTGTGAGGTGTCCCTGCCCATGGCCGGGGGGTTGGAACTAGATGATCTTAAAGTCCTTTCCAACCCTAACTATTCTATGATTCTACGATTCTATGCTTAAAGAAATATAAATATAGTTTTTTACATTCTTAAAAAAGTTAAGAAGCCCAGCTATCCTGAATACTCTAAATAGAAAACTGAATATAAATATTCATCAATGTGTATCTGAAGTTTTATGTATACATATTTTGCCTGCAATATTTACTTGCCTGCAACACATACCCATTGCTAGTATTTATTGCATGTCCTATGTACATTTTCTACTGTATCTACAGCCATTTAAATTGTTTTGTTTGCTGCTTTGGTAATTTATAACAAGTAATATGAAATGTTAATAAAGTAGATAGATAGTAACAACAATAGAATAACTCTTTGTACTTTGATTGACAGATCAGTATAAGAAATAAAGGAAGTCTCAGTCAATAAATTCACAGCCATTTGTCTGGCGTAAGAAAAGACAAACTATTAATGCTTCTAATATTTCTTAGAATACCAGTACCAGTCTAGTAATTGCCTTTTAAACAAAAATATGACGTATAATGGAACGTTGGCCTGTTAGCGTGAAAACTCAAGCATGCTGCATTTATGGACTGCTTAAATAAACTGATTTATCAAATGAAGATTATAAATAATAATTATATCTGGAGTTACTGGTATTATCCATCCAGAGCATCAGGAACCAATACCAAGAACTGTTTGAAATAAAGTTTTACGTATTATAAGGGCAAATAATTGATGTTGCAAGAGGTAACCAACCTGTTTCATAAAACCTGTGCTGCAATGTCTCTATTGTAACTCTGCTTAGAAGATGTGCTTAATTCAGATGGCTAAATCAAAATTAGATGTCCAGAATAATATTTTTTGAGGATTAGGAAGTTAGATTTCATTTCTAAAGGTAAGCTTGGAGTCTTGGTCTCCTTAATTATGGCAGTGTGTGATTAAGTTCAAAATGCTGTGAATCACCCTGTGTCTGAGTTCCCTTTAAGACACTTCTGACTTGACCATAGTCAAGTCACAATACACAATAGTATATGGCACTTCGGATAGCTGATGAGCTTTGGCTGAAGTACAGCTAGAGTCCTCATTTAAGATTACATTACAAGAATAACATTTAACTTGTGGTAAAAATTAGATTCCCACATTTTAGTGTAGTTTTCAACTCATTTAATTTTTACCAGCTTTTGAAAATGTATTTCTTGGGGTTTAATTTTCAAAATTATGCTCAGAAAGGGAGTTATTCAGTATCTTTTAAACCAGGTGTTTTGTGTAATCATCTAAATCTGAATTTTACAGAATACTGAAAATGTTTGCTACCTGATCATGAAAATGTTGTCCTTTCTTTTAATTTCGTTTTGCAAATTAGAAATAAAAAGAAGAACAGCCTGTTTCTGATTGAGTATATGTATTCCGAAAGAATATTAAAAACAGTTATTAGAAAAACATTTGTATTTCTTTTTCTTTTTTTTTTTTTTTCTTGTTTGTTATCACGGAAAACTTTTGAAAGCTGTAACCTTAATTGTGCAATTTTCCTAAATGTTGTGGGGGGTTGGTTCTTCCTAATAATTTGAAATAGCTATATGGTGACTCCTAAATTACTTGCATGCTTTAAATCAATCCATCCATTTCTCATTCTCTATTAGAAGTTCTCAGTTACAGTGCATGTTAAAGAGCTGAATCTTGGGATGTTATTAAAACACCCCTTCAGAAACTGCTACTGTATTTAGCTTTGATTTGACAAATGTTACCTCCTGACAGCTTGAAGTTTGTCAATAACTCCTTGCATGCTGGAATGTACAACATGCTTAAGAACTGCGACTGTTTAATGATGCTTCGTTAATTTCAGTGGAATGCTGGGAGGCATATTTTCAAAATGACATACTAATATCACTGTTCTGGGAATACATCATGTTTTGCAACAATTACAACGTCCACAGGGCAATAAATCAGTTAACTATACTCCTCTAGGCCCAGAAATGAGCTAAATTGCTGTTTCAGAAACAACTTTTCCCAGGCTCATTTAAAATGAGGAGGGCTGTAAAGGAATCATTAATACAGGAATAAATGGAAAGGCCAAGTGAAGTATATATAGGTACAATAGAATTGCATCATGGGGACTGTGAGCAGGATTTTTTCTTTAACAGTATACAGCTAGAGATAATGACAAAAATGTGCTGTAAATAATGTATAACTATGAAGAAAACTGAAATAAGAGAATAAAACAGATATTTATATTCTCTGTATTTTAATCAAGATGATGGCTCTGCAGTTTTCTTCCAGCTGCAGGGGTAGAAGAAAAAATAAAACCAAATACCCTGGTCAAAACTTCTTTTAACTCACGATGCCCTCTCTGTCTATAATGTTTTCTACATTAGTATCTGTTTAAAGGTTTTGAAATATTGTAATGTTTGGAAAAAAAAAAAACCAACCATTGAGTAACAAGGAATATTAAAAAAATTATTCCTTGATTATTCAAACACACACATACGTATATATATATAATAGATATGTGTGTTTGCATGTATATAATTCTATAGGGGTTTTTACTAGTTTTTCCCAAAACTTTCATTTAACCCTTCTTGATGTAAAATTAATTGTCAGGTAGCTGAAAAAAGAAAACCAACCCATTTAAATAGGAAACATTGTAAGCTTAGAACAGCAATCTTTAGTGTGAGATAATGCATCATAATTATTATGTATTATAACAGTAATATAATAGTAGTATAACAGTAATATAATATAAAAGTATTATAATTCATTATAACACTGTTCTGCTTGTGAATTTTGGGGCTTTTATTTATTGTGGTATATATGTGTGTGTGTGCATATACATATTTATCTATATATGTACATCTATAGATGAGATTATATCTATACATACACACACATAAATAGCTATCTATATATATAACTTGCTCAAGTTCATTAAGGCTGCCATCTTGGAAAGTCATATTTTAATCACATTTGTGCATCCTCACACAAATACAGAAAGTTCCTAAATTTTATTAACCTAGGGATAGGGAGTCTTGTTAAGTAATTTAGTGTCTCACAGGCAACAAAATTACATGTAATATGCAGGACTGTGTCCAGGGCCTGCTTCACCTTTTATTGTTAAGTAAGTGAAAAGCTGTGAAATTAAATAAGTTTCATAGGTGTAAAACCAAGATATCTCTACAAATGTCCACTGTATTTAAAATACAGGAAAATATTGGAGCATAAACAACTGTAAATGATATAAATAAAGTGCATATTTCCAGTTCAGTGGGTTGATAGTGGAGGCTGGGAAATGTATCTGCAAGAATATTGACAATTTGCTGCAGTTCTGGAGACTGGGTAAACTGCAAAGATTTCTTCTAAAATAAGACACAGAAACAGATGTGGGATGAGCAACAACATCAACATTTCTTTGTTTAGTTGGACTGAAGGAAACTGAACATGATGGAATCTCCAAAGTACCTGTGTTTCCAAATTTATGGTATTTATGAATACAATGATACTATATTTACTGATACAATCAATTTTATCTCTATTTAGCTAATTTAGCTCCTGGGGAGGAGGGGTTAATATGTTTCATTGAGTCTTTTTCCTATGCGAAGCTGTTCCCAGAGCTAATAACTAGTCCCTGGAGTTACTGATCCCTTTATGGGTATGTCAGGACTGCTGTCAAAGGGATGACTCCTGTTGAAATATTCAACCAAACTTTCAATTCATTCATTCACTAGTGGGTGTATCTTGCAAAATATTTGCTTATGCTAGGTTCCCTGTTACCACAGTATGTAAGTCTGCTGGATATAATTAGCAAAGTACAGCTGTGTAAGCTGCAGTGCATATGTAATTCTATGCATATAGCACATGCAAACTGCAATGACACCTTTGGTTGAAGAATACACACACCTGTCTTCCCCCAAACTACGTGTATGTAATACATAGAATCATAGAATCGTAGAATACTCTGGGTTGGAAGGGACCTTCAAGGTCATCTAGTCCAACCCCACTGCAAAGAGCAGGGACATGTTCAACTAGATCAGGTTGCCCAGAATCACATCCAGCCTGGCCTTGCATGTCTCCAAGGATGGCACATCCACCATCTCTGGGCAACCTGTGCCAGTATTTTCCCACGCTCACTCTAAAAAAAATTTTTCTCATACCCAGCCTAAACTAATGGTTTTAGTTTAAAACCATTACCTCTTGTCCTATCACAAATGTAAGCATGTATAAATTAAAAAGATGCCATGAAATATTACAGATTTTTTTTCTCTCTTTTCCTAGCTATTCTGCCCTTTTCTTCATGTGAAATTAATTCATAATCTTAAATTAGCCTACCTGGCAAATATTATTAGAATTAAATATACATAAAAGTACATGTGTTCTGGGATTGTCTGTCAGTTAATTTCAAAAAATCATAAAATATCATATTGTCTGTGAAAAAGTACATATTTTGGAGTCTCTTACTGATTGGTACATTTCAGTCATTGTAAGTGTTGCTGCTATACTGTACTTAATGCAACCAAGACTTGAGTCCTTGTAGGACTTTGTGTCAACCTGCAATAATAACCCAGACTGAGGCACATGTAGAAGTGCATGTTCTTTTTCTAATCTGGGAAATGCTAGCCATTATAGGTTTTCTATACAAAGACTGGGTTGACAGAGCACATATTTGATTTCTGATATTAGATAATTGAAAGGATGAGGCTCAATTGGTGACAATCCAGAGTAAAAGACATGAACCAGCTGAAAAGAGTTCACTGCAGGTGAGAATGATCAGATGTCTAAAGAAATATATAATCCATGAACAAAGTTGTAAAGAACGGCAGTTGTTCCATCTAGACAATACCAAACTTGTGTGGGCATAACAAATAAAGACTAAAATCAGCAAGGAACGTTTAGATTAGACTTTAGGAAATATCTCGTAACAGTAAGGATGCCTAAACACTGGGTTAGTTGTTTGAGGAAGGTTTTGAAAACTTCATTGGTAAGAGTTTTTGAAATCAGATTGATACCAGCTAGGATAGAAACACGGTTGACGGTTTTTCTATCGAGGAGAAAAGGGATAGAAAATATGAACATTTGAACTTTTTTCTTGTGTGATTATATACTCTGTAACTCCTCAGGATTGCTTTCAGTCCCCTGAATTAAGTAAAATATAGAGGATTTTCTTTGTTAGAGGGAGAGGAAATTATTTGGTGTTTTTACAAAGAAACTAATTTTCTATATGCAAATTGTCACCTCATGTGCCTATTGTTACCTCATGTCATTCACAAATGGGAGACTTGCAAAAATTATGACACTTAAAAGATTATTTTGGGTAAGTGTATAAACTAATTTGTTGGATGCCATCGTAATGAAATTTTCATTTTTTAAAAATTCCAATAAACAGGTAGCTTATTCTGCTGCCTTTTCTCCTTTCCTTGCTGCTTTTCTTGTAGTTAGGAGAGACATATTCTTTGATCTTGTTTCTTTTATTTCTTTTATGGAGCTGATATTTTTATTTCTTCCTCTGGGTTCATGATAATGAAGTGTACCTGAAAATAAATGCTTGGCATTTGAGGTGATTAACTATGAAAAAAATATTGAAGATGTGACTGAAATCCTATTGGTACTTTGAAAAAAACAAACAACCCAAAAATTGAAAATAATGATGTTTTGCAGCAGAATTTCCTCAAAATTCCTCGTGGACAGAGCTGACTTAACAGCACTGGCCCTTCAGTTGGATCTGAACTGTTGAACAATATGATACAGCTAGGATGAGAAACATGAACCAGCAGCAGGATAGCTGCTTTTTTATATTTCCCATCCTTATAGTAATTCCTAGTCAAAATGCTGCAGGAAGAAATATGGTTTATATGCAGTGGGTAGTAGAATCAGCCTATGGCTGAATAAGAAAGAAATAAACAGGGAAGCTGAGAGGGTGTTTTCATGACCTGAGCTGGATATTGAGAGGTTAAAGGGCTAGAAATGGAAGGAAAGACTGTAAATACTGGTTTGACAATGGATTGACAGTGGTCTGAAGGTTAAAATTTTGAAACTAATAACTTACTGATTTTTTAAATGGGATTTTATGTTATGCAGACATCCTTTGAGTGATGTCTGCATTTTTCCCAGTCAAATAATATTCTGCATTAATGTGGCATGTCTGTTTTGATTTGGTTTTAAGGGAGCTATTCTAGGGATTTAAATCAAGCAGTGAAATTGCTCCTGCACCGTATGCAAGTTTGTAAGTGATTAGTAAATAATATAAATACTTATTTCTTTCAGTTAATTGGCACAGATATAAGGTCATACAATTTCAGAGACAGAAAAAAACCTCAAGCAATCCAAATGTAGTAGGTAATTATTTTCCCAGAGAGGTAGCTTATGTCTGAACAGCAAGAAAGTAGATAGAGATTTGTCAAAGCACACAGGGAAAACTGTCCCAAGTGCCTGAATTATCACAGAAAGGAAATGTTCTAAAAAAATAATGAGATTGTGTGAAAGGATGGAGATACACCTTAGTTGGTGGAAAGATGAGAGATAATCAGAAAATTTAATTTGGATCAAGTCATGAAGTTTTTATTTTTGATTGGTTTTAAGGAATTATGTTTTAATTTCAGCCTTTCTTCTTTACAAGTAAATAAGACTGAGTTGTCTAATGCTTTTATGGTGTGCAAAGTTTTAACTTCTGAATTTAATAATTCTTCAGTTTATGTAAGTTAAACTGTATTTCTCCATCTTACAGAAAAGATTGGCCTATTAATAGTGTCCTTTTGAACATATGGTATTATATTCTGTCAGTACTTAAACAGGACATGGTTCTTTTTTTATCCTGAATCCCACTTGTAGTTCTAAACTGATGATGTAAAGTTATCAGCATTAAATTTGTTACAGAAATCTTGCCAGATCTTTCTCATCGCCTGATTATCTGTTCTGTAGCTTGTATTCTATCAGTTTCTCAGAATTCAGTGTTCTTTTAACCTTATTGAGTGATTTATTTTTGCACTCAGCAGGCTCTGAATATTCTTTTTTTTATATCACAGAATTGGATTTTTACATGCATCCTTTTTTTTTTTTCTTTGCCATTTTTTTAAAGGAATAGAAAGATGTACAGCCTCTTTTAGGCTGTTTGTGGTTTTGCAGAAATCCTCCACATCCTCTTTGATTCTATCATAGGAAGGATGGAAAGTGTGTCTAAACAACTTGCAAACCATAGTTTTTATATTTATCTGGCTTCTTTTAAATAAAAATATAAAAATAAGAATTTATAAAATTAAAAACCGCAAATAAAAATAAAAAAAATAAAAATTAAAAAAAATTAAAATTAAACTAAAACTAAACCAAAAATAAAATAAATATTTCTTCTTTCTTGAGCTAATGGTATCTTTACAACATTTTAGAAATTATGCTTCCTCAAGAACATTCATCCCATTTCTGCATCACCACTATCTTACTAGTATTGACTGTCAGGCCAATAAACTGTTAAGTTAAAGGCCTATGTCTAATTATTGTAAAATTCTGTTGAAGGTTTGTATAAAATGTGTAAGCATGCTGATGGGGAAAAAAAGTCATATAGCTTACACAAGCAAATGCTGATAAATTTATATTGAGCTAATTAAGGCACATATGGTAGTGTCTGTCCAATATGTGATGGATAAAGAATAAATACAGACTAATTCATTTACTTGTACATGGGGAAATAGAACAGCCTAGATATGGAGGGGTTTATATGGTTGGGTTTTTTTCTGTAAATCCAAAAAATTCTATGCAGACAGTCAGGAACTAAGGCAGAGGACTTTTTAAAATATTTGACATAATAGGAAAAAAGAATCTTAGGATCTTCCATTATTTTTAAATAAACTAATTGATGAGTCCAAATAAAATTTCCGTATTGGAAGAATTTGAGTATTTGGTAATAGAACATTAAGAATTTTACTGGAAACAGAATACCCATAAAATAAGCCTGAAATGGATGATATGATAATGCCATTTCTTATAATTCAATTTGCCAGATATAAACTGCTTGATGTTTCGAGGGAGGTGCTGTTCATAGCACAAAGAGTAACTGATGTAAACTTTTAACATTCTTATTCTGTTATAGACACCTGGAGTTATGAATAACTAAAATTACTCAACCTAGTGTGGCTGATAAAAGCTGAGGGAATCAAAACAAAAGTCATGCTTTCAATGCAGTATTGTTATGATCAGTTCACCAATACAAGGTTAGCAGTAGCTTTACTGCACTGCAGTGCTCATGTTTCTACTGAATAATCTTTATGCCAGGTTATGAGTACCGTGGTTACTGATATGTGAGACTCAGAAGTGTAAATAGTGTAGGGTTTTTTGAGATGAGAAAAACAGTCTTGACCTATGCTTTTGGAAAGTAAAAAAATATAGAAAACCTCAAAGGTGTGATTTTTGCAATTTATACAGATACTGTCCCTCTGATTAAAATCTCTGTGGAACTTGCCCTAGTTTCTTCCTGAAGGTGAGAAGTAATCTTACTTCATGAAAATACTCTAAAATATTATTCACAGTGGAGGTAGGGTATGAATTCACGATCATAGGAATCAGCAGTCATTTATAATAAATGTACCATTAGTATTTGACACTTCCAGATATTAAAAAGTCCTCCAAAACTCTTAATCCCAAACCAACTGAAAGTAAATGAAGAATTGCCATGATTTTAGTGATCTTCTCTTGCACCACTAATATGCCATATTACAAATTGTAATCCTATTCTGTTGCATTTAAAAGCAGTTCAGTATCTTTGCTACAGCATGCTGGAACATGTTTTTGTTCCTTTGAATTGAAAGATATTTACAAAGCCCTTTTTTGTCTTTTACAGCAGTTCACTTAAAAGTTGTGTGATTTCTTGTCTGTATCAAAAATATTGGATTTTTTTCTTAAATGCCCACTGGGATCTTGGTCACAAACTATCAGGATTATACAACTCTAATAAAGAACATAGGTGAGCACAAAACAAAAAAGAAAAATAGTAATACATATGAACATCAAAATCACTGGTGATTCAGGCTGCAAAGAATTCATGAAATAAAATCAGCCTTTACTTCTCCAAGACTCCAATGCACCTAATGTAATTACAGTATCTCTTTTCAGTGGATGAGATGATCAAATTCTAATTTTGGTGATGTGAGTGAGGAATTGATTTGTATTAATCAATGAAGTACTCTCATCAGGGTGCTCTGTGGTAGGGATTAATGTATTTTTGTATAGAAAACAAGCAGTTTTCCTAACTTTTGCATAGCAGACACTTTTCCTAACTTTACCTTTGCTCTGCTTTCATCATTACTTTTATTTTACAACTTTAGGAACATTTCCAGATAAATTTAATATAACTCTGGAAGCATGATGAACCCACCTACAATATTTATCACTCTCATCCTCCATCTGTCAATACAGCTATGGGATTCAAGGCTTTTCTGTCCTGAAGCATACCTTAAAATAGCTTGACTATTTGATATAGATAATGGCAAAATAAACAAAATTGAGTCCTGGAAATGCACAGAAGTTGGCATGAATCTATCAGTTGTTGACAGATCAGGATTAGGTGGCTGACTTTTAAAAGGGATTTGTTCTTCTCATCACAACTATTTCCAGTTTTCTGGTTATATTCCTGGTAGGTTACATTTCTCAGTTGTTCTGATGTTTCAAAAGCATGGAAAATAAAATCTCTACTATATGTTTCATATACTTTATTGTTGTCTTTTACCAGCTAGTAGTACAGAAAAAATTCTGTTTATGGAGAAGAGCTATCTAGCCCTATTTCATTTCTTTTCATTTTGTCTGGTTGCTTTTTGGGTTTGCCTGGGTATTTAGCTGAATGTTTTCTGTTGGCTTTGGCTCTTCTGTGGAGTCTAAATGGCTCAAAATTGTGTTTAGAACTATTACTTGTGCAAAGCAATTGTAGAATTACAAATAGACACAAATAATTATCCTAAGGCTGTGGAATACAAGAAAGTTTTCATTTCTTCTATTTGATATAAGTGAATTGTGTAAGCCTCTGATATTTTATATAATTTAAATAGATACTCAGTTTTAAACATTCCAATTTTCTTTGGTGGACTAGCGATCTTCCTTTTAGGATCAAAGATGTATGGAAAAGAGAAATACGTTATTTTAAGAGGAAATACATTATTGAGGACATAGAAAGCGAGAGAAATTAACTTAATCCAGAAATAAATTAAAACCGACTTGATAATTTGGAGGCTTCTGTTTCTAGATATTGGAGAAAGTCTTTCACAACAATTTTAGGAGAATATACTTCCTTGGGCTGAAAATATCTTAAAAGTGTAGGTGGCTTGAGTTAGAGTGACAAATAGTGTTTTAAGGAGAGTTTAATTTAAAAACCCACCCTAAATAATTATTAAAATTCTCTGATTAAGAAGTGCATAAAAAGCTTCTCTTCTATTGTATTTTCCCCTTGCATCTTCATCGTAATGACATTTAAAGCCTCATTATGTTTTTAAAGTGAAAAACTTTGTCTTAAGATGTATGAGCATGACAGAACGATGCTGTAAGATTTTCCTTTGAAGTTCTGAAAAAATTCTTCTCATCACATTATGTGACAATTTCTTAATAAGAAGATGTTTGTGGAGTGGAAGCTCAATGACTTTCTGTGTGAGTGGCAAGGGTTTCCTTTGAGTTAAAAAGGACTGTGAAAGCAAGCTGTAATGTTCATATTGATCTAGACACTATCTATAGATGTCTCTATTACATTTGCTTATTTTGCCATAATTTATTTAGGACTAAATTACTTGGTGGAGTCTCAGGAAGACCAAAAAGGGATTTTTTTAATTAAAAAAAAAACCAAAACACAACCACAAACCAAACCACAAAATCCACCTCCAAAACTTATTTTAATTGTTAAAAGCTTTACTAAGACAAAAGGAAATTCAAAGGGGTAAAAAAAGCGGCTATGAAAAATATAGTATGTAAAAGACCTGCCTCAGCATAAGGCACAGGTAGCAATTGGTTTACTTAGGAACATATTATAAAATTTTATGTTGCTCAAATGAAGTCTTATCATTACTGAATTATTTAAACTTTAGTTTTAAAAGTAAATAAAAACTAACGGCTTCATACTTTTTTCTTTCTTCTGAAAAGAGCAATATAATCTCCTGCTATCAAAAGCTCTGTATGATGTGTGAACTAGATTTCAGCCTGTTTTGTCTTAAAAGAAATTATTTAATATATTTTATACACAATCTGGAGACCCATGAAGATAAGTAAGTAATCAGTTATTTACTCTTTCACTGGAAAAAATGCAGGCTTATATTAAAAAAAAGAAAACAAAACAAAAATCATTTGGGCCTAAGCTCTTCTCATTCAGTTTTGTGGTAATTCTTAAAGACAGTATAGAGCTGAACATCCTGGAGATGCAGTGTATCATGATTGGCAGATGTTGATACTAGCACTTGACACAGTATTGGGCCCTCATGAACAAATACCAATTCCCTCTCCTGCAAAACCATACTACACTCACATGTGTTGACATGCTCTATCCAAGCTGTCTTCCTGCTAGGTTCTGGAGCTTGCCAGGCTTTGTCTGTTTGATTACCTTCAGACTCTTTGCTCTGCCAAATTAGGCACACCTGTACAAAGCAGCTGAGGTTGTCTCAGGAGCAGATCTTCTGCTCACTGTAAATTGTCACAGTGCTATTGACTTCACAGGAGCTGTGATAACAGTCGCCGCCTTGTTTGACTGCTGTCTTGTTTGAGAGGATAATCTAATTTAGCAGTGATTTACATTGTCTTTGCAGGACTGTAAATGATCACTCAAGCTAAACCACCACAGAGGATCAAGTCTTACTTCTTGAGAAAGCTACATTGAAGAGATAGACTTTTTTGATACACATGGTGGAATTTATTACATAAACAAATGTCTTTCCAGTGTACATGCTTTCCAATTAGTTTCTATCAGAGTTACTGTTTTGTAAACAACCTTTTTCGTGGTCACATATGATAGAATCCTGCAACAAACAGGAGGAAAATTTTCACAGTGCTGTATCTTTTCAAAAATATATACTTTTTTCCTCATTACATGAGGCTTCAATTTGCATTAATTAAAGCTACTTTCTGGGTGGTCAAAGGTATAAGGTGAAAACTTCATTAGGCTATCTTACACTATAGCTAAACACACTTGTATTTTATTGCTGATTTTCACATTTTCACTGCAGTTCCTCATTGCTTTGGTGAGCTGTGAAATTACTCTTTATTTCCATAAAATGAGGTAGTTTAATATAGTTGCTAAATGGGAGATATTTTTCTGAGTTCTGATTTCAAAGTTCAGTATTTATGCTGTTTACATTTAAAAACAGTCTTATTTCTACTCTGCAACTTACGCTGCTCTGGTTGAAGTGCATTCCCTCTGGTGTCAACCTGGTTGAAGTAATGAATGAGTCTAACCTGCAGTCTCAGAACGTGCCCATTAACCAGAAGATCCTCTTTAAAGGTCTAAATCACACAAACAAACAAACAAACAAAAATGGAAGTCCAATAAGGTAAACTACAGAGTATCTTGTTTCAGAGTTTGCACTACTACCTACAGGCTAACAATTTTCTGCAAAGACTGGCTTTTAAATTCCTAGTAAACCTTCCAAACTCTGAGTTGGTGCTTAGTCTGTGTTTTTTTCCTTTGGAAGACCGTAGAACTAGTTTTGTGATGTGATTTAAATTAAAAGTTACTAAAGGGGACACTTTGAAAGGAAAGCAAAGGAAACAAAAGGGAAAAAAAAAAAAAAAAGAAACCTAGCCAACACTATTCATTGCAAAGTTGACTTTGCATTAGTTTCCTTCTAGCAAAGAGGAGATATCATTTCTCTAGAAATTGGTTGCCTCTGATTAGCCTGGGTAGGAATTATCTCATGTCAAGTTGTCTAAGAATTGTTGTCAAACTGTAAACTGGACATCCAGCTCCTCCTATGGTCAGTGGAAAGAAATTGACACCAAGTTATAAATACCCTTCAAAAATCAGGTCTCTGAGAGCGATGGGAATTGTCTTTGGACTAGATAAAAAAGGAGCCTTTATATGCAGAGAAGTCTTAGATGACTAATTTTAGGTGGGTAAGGCTGAAATGCTTTTTTGGCAATTAGACTTAATACATCCCTTGCTGCAAATACAGTACATCATACTTAAGATATTTAGCAAGTACTTGGTATTAGAAGTCAGTATCATTTTGCAATTGGGCTGCAGGACTAATTCAGAAACCTATTTAAGAATACCTAAGGGAGGAGACATCAAATATTTTTCCTTTATTTCCTAAAGTATCTCTAAGAAGTTTTCCACTTTATCCCATGTTCTGAATTTCAAAGGAAATTTTGCCTTCTCCTTCTTGTCAATGGGGTGTGGCTGTGTGTTTTGGTTTGTTTGTTTTTTTTTTTTTTGGGGGGGGAGGGTTGTGTTGTTTTGTTTTATCTGTACTTAGGATTTTTGGAAATCATATGCTTATATTGGGAATATCTGTTTTCAGAGTCAATTGGTCACAGAGTGTTCATATCTTTCATATCAGTTTTCCCTATTAGAAAGTATAAATAATGGATTCAAGTTCCTTTGCCACATAAATCTTTGAATATTGCCATGATAAAGATATTTATCATTTGTTGTGGTTTAAACCCAGTCAGCCATAAATCAGAACCACGTAGCTTGCTCTCTCACTCCCCCCGGCCTCAGTTCCCCCTGGCTCCCGGAGGGATGAAGAGGAGAATCAAAAAGAATGCAACTCCCATGGCTTGAGATAAGAACAGTTTAGTAACTAAGGTATAACACAAATCACTACTGCTACCACCAATAATAATAATGATAAAGG
>JANHGB010073890.1:0-38714 GCA_026283785.1 Coracopsis vasa
ACTATAGCTTGCAGCATCCTGCAGAGTTTCATTTATTACTGGGGAGTCTTTTACTCCTATAATCCAGATGACTTTGCGCTCTAACTCAGTGCGTTTTTCAGCTTTATTTAAGGAAATGGCTTACAGTGGTTAAAGGTATGAGTGTGTGGCATGTATATCTGCTGCTCAGAAATATGATATGAATTCCTGTAAATAAGGTATTTAAATATAAATGTGTTTGACTGTTTTCTAATGAGCCTTGTTCACAGGCCCTGCAGGGTTAATTAGGTTCCTAGATCTTATCTTTACTCTATTACACAAAAGGCAAAAACCTCTACAGGAACCAAATCCACTCAGAAAGAGCAAATAAACTAGCTCTAAATGATCACAAACTGACCAAGCTTTTCTGCTTCAGCTCCCTGTATGCCTTCAGGCAACTGGGCTTTAAAAGCACAGAGATTACAGGACCATAAAAATACACATTTACATTTACGTGTGGTCACATGCAAAATTTAAGATTTAGAGAAAGCCACAAAGGGAATGTTTAACATAAGTAGCCAGGCACAAGCTGAATTAATGACACAGCAGCCCCAGCAGAAACACAAGAAAAACATGTAAACCTTCATCTATTATTAGTTGCTGTAGCCCACACTCCAGAGCACAAGGACGCATGGTCATTAAAAGTCTGTTCTTTTCCACTAGATCTTTAAGCTGCCATATGAATGGGAGCTGGGCAAGTGCTGAAGTGTACTTAACTCACATGTAAGAGTCCTCGTTTTGAGTTTAGTTTCTTTGTTGGATGGTTAAATCACTAATAATCAAAAGAGCAGCCAGAACCCTCTCCCAACCGCTGACCACGTGGGGACACTCTGCAGGAGGACTATCCGACCTGTCTGTTGGACACCCTGGCCACACTGAGAGGGCTTGCAGGAGGCTGCAGACAATGCTCTCAGGATGTGCATCACCTCCTAAAGCACTGATGTGAAGGGTTTGCATTCCTGCAGCCCCTGGCAGGCACACAGCATTTTTGCATCAAGTCTTGCACATCTGCTACAGGCAATCTCTTCCCTTAAACACACATTTTAGTGTCATGCAGATACACTTCTGATGGAAATCTTCAGGAGCAGACTCTGTCATTTTTCACATGTTGATACAGCACTTAGTGTACTGGTTTTCAGGCCTGACATAATAACTTCTTGATGCAAATGATGCACAAGTAAATGCTAGATGTGAAACACATCCATCCCCCCCCCCCCAATTTTCCTTTTACTATAATTGTTTTTCCTTGCTTTGACTCTGTTGTCTTAGCAGGGAATGGGTATTTTTTCGCAGGAGTGTCCTGTCAGGGAATAAGCCCTAAAATGGTTCATTTGAAGCAAATCTGAGTTCTGGTTGTGTAATTACAGAGCTGCTCACATGCACATGCACAAAGGAGGAGTTCCCAAGGGAAAAGTAATGAAGTCTGTTTGTCTTGCGAAAGCTTTGTCGTATTAGAATATAGCAAATGATAGAACAAGGATTTCTCATGCAGGACATTCTTCAGGAATTAATTGCAACTGACAGATGAGTTTCAGAAACCAGTTATCCAGTTGCAAATATTTTCCCCCACTGAAGTATTTGGTTAATTCCTTTGCATATTGCAAAGCACTCACCACCTCAGGCAGGGTCTGATCCTCAGCTGGTCTGGCTCAGCACGGTAATGGAGATCAATAGTGGTGCTACTTTGTACCAGCCCTTTAGTTAGAATGCTAATCGTTGAACCTTGCGAAGTGGAACATCTTGTATTATTTATACCACAGTGGTAGGAAACTCAAGCTATGGAAGGGATCCTACTACGTTAGGCACTGCTTAAGCAAACAGATAAAAAGGACATTTTCTTGTGCATGCACTAATTTTTTTGCACCTAACTGGACTAATTGAAAGCTATAGGGCTACTGGTGTGCTGAAAGTTAAGGGTATGCAGAAATCCTTACAGGATAGGGGAATAAAGACATGGATTGTAAGACTGAGAAAAGAAGTAAAATCAGAAGGTCATGTTATTTTATCTCTCACTGGAGTTTTCTCCTAGGATTTGTTATGATTTACTGTTACATATTATGTAAACAGTCTCTGTTTCCATGAAGTGGGAGGTCCTGTTAATCTTCTGAGGAGCTATTCAGCATTGTTCTGTGAGTTTAACTAGAAATGTACATCCTTACTGTAATGAAATGATCAGGAATCTCTATACCCTATAGCCTTGGGTTATGGCTCTGACCCTATTAAATGTGTAGGTGGGGTCTCCCTATTAAGTCAGTAAAGCCAAGGGAAGTCTGAGACAATTTCCATGCTTCCTGCTGTTGTTTCCTCCTTAGTGGATGCTCTTGACTCATCCAGATTTGCAACTGCCTGGCCCCAGGGCCCATGAAAATACTTTGGAAGAAAACTTTCCTTTGGAGCTTTAGGAACTGACTGAATGGCAGGTGTTTTAAAAGATAGCAAATAGAGAATGAATCCTCCTTTTCTTTTTCTCTCCTTCCTTCTAACCTTTACAAAACTGCAGCTTTACTTCATCCTCTTCCAGAAGAACCTGTATTTCCTAGTCATACAGGCTGTCCACACTTTATACAATAGCACAGACAACCCAGTTCTAGCAAATACATTGCCTATAATTTTGCATACACACCAACTGCCAGCTTTTTCAGGACTCAGTTTCTGCTTAAAAGGAAAATAAGGATATGCAGCAGTTCCAATGTCCCCAGACTGTCCTCCTAGCACATACGGTACTGAATACTCTGGAGATGCTATTTTCTTTCCAGCTGGATGTAGATTTTGTATAGTAGTATTGAAGCACTTCAGCTGTGTTGGACTAGATGACCTTTGAAGGTCTCTTTCAACCCAAACTAGTCTATGATTCTGTGATTCGATAATACAATCCTTCCCTCAATTTACTGAGGGCTACATGGCTAGAAATGATCTGACATTTCTAGTACAATCTGGGACACCTGACAGTGGTATCTTTTGGGATGTCACAGGAGCATCCTGTGAGTTTGTCATAGCAAAATAAGTTTGGTTTCTAAATAGGAAGTTGAAAATAACAAACATGTTGCATTATCCCTATCTGCCATATAAAGATGACATTTGCAAGGACATATTTCCATAGTTTACTCAGTTCTGGGCATCTCCATTAACTTGAAAAAGCCCATCTGAAACCAAATGCTATATCATATATAAAGTTACTGATATAGACACAACGACACTAAATGTATTTTCCTCTTGTTGGAAAGCCCTGCCTTTCCAAGTTTGTTCGCTCACCTGTGCCCATAATCTCACTGACATCAGTGGGAGACTTCCTAGGGTGTCTAAGAGTAACTTATTCTTCTTTTCAGAAGTGATTCCGTCAGTGCTGCCATTGCAGCACAGTGGAGATTTCAGGAGGGTCTCCTTCCATACAAGTTGCTATACTGGAATAGATCCTCTGGCTGTGTTTCCTGTCATCAGGAGTTGCCCCAGCTAGCCGTCTGCAAGGAGGTGGTAAGAAATCCCCAACAATCCTCTCTGCTCACTCATTTAGCTGCCAAACATGCACATTTCAGTGCTTTCCTGAAAACACATTCCTGTTGTGGAAATGTGCTACGCCTGACTAGGTGCACCAACAGCCGTGTGATTGTCCATCTGCTGGTCTACCAGATTAAATATTAGCCCTTATGTCCCTTTAAAGCAATGACTTTTCTCAAGTATGTTTCTCAAGGAGGAACATTTCTTCCTCTTCTTCAAGTGGTGGGGATGGGCAGGATGGGAATGTAAGCATACAACTGTGAAGAAGTAGAACCTGGTATTTGGGTTGATTTTATGTGATAGCTCTTCGCTGGTAAATGAAACAATGCACAGTTACAGTGAGATGACTACCCAGTGGTAGTGAGGGAATCCTCTGTGCATCTGCAGGGTGAAGGTGTCTTAGAATCATAGAATAGTTAGAGTTGGAAAGGACGTTAAGATCATCCAGTTCTATGGGCAGGAACACCTCATCCTAGACCTCATCTTGGTTGTTAGTTGGTTAAATCTGCCCAGGAGACAAATACTTTACAGAGAACATTTTCCATAAGAAATCTTTCAGCCTGATATGGCTTTTGTTGCTCCTTCTCCTCTACAGTGACCATACACATTTGTTTATAGGTGTTGTTATAGATGGGCAAGAAGTTTTAGTTTCTATGGATGGGTAAGTTTGAGCTGAGTGTGTGTTTTTTTCCAGCTGACATAGAGAAAAATATTTGAGATAGATTTAAGAAGTAGACAGAATAATTTGTTTCTTTAGGGTTTCATTTTGCTCATGCAAGTTATTCGTAAATCCCACTGAACCCAATAAATTCCTAGTCCTTCACGGCAGGAAAAGCACTGAAGTCAATGGGAATTATTTGTATCCTGCAGTGGGGGAATAAGCCTCCTGGGAAACTGCGGATCTCCTGTTTGCCATAAGCAATCCATTACTGCACTGTCAGTAATAAATCATTCCAGGATTTGTAGGAATCCCTATTATTTAAGTGTACCTATGCTTTCATTCTCACTCCATTCTAATATAAAAGTGACTGATGCGAGTTATGACATTATGTTAATATATAGATTTCTGCTGATGCTTGGTTTATGGCTTATCCTTCATTGCCTATATTACAGCACTTGTGCCGAGAGATTCAGTGTTATGTTCAGGACTGCCGCAGCTCTTCTCTCCTCAGAATTTCACCCATTGCTCGTGAGAATTTCAACTTCTGGATAAATAAATATTTTGGGTCAGGTCTTAAAAACACAGAAGTCCTTATTCTCATGTTGTTTTTGGAACGTGCCCATGTCTTAGTGGAACTCTCATACCACAATAACTGATGGAAGAAATAGAGAAATGTAACTTCATGTCTTAACTTTGAGAGTCAGCAGTGAGGGGAGTTGATGGGAGAAGATGGGAGAAGGAGTAGACGGATCCAGTGACTAAGCTTTCCCTGCAGAGGAATAAAAAGGGTTTAGTAGTGACAGTAAGTAGAACAAGCGCAGTGTCAAATGCATGTGTCTTCCAAAGAGAGCTAAAAATCATATCAGGCTAAAACTTCCATAGCAGCTCAGTGAGGGCTGCAACAAGCTGAGCTTCCCCCATCCTGTTCCTCTTGGCCTTTTGTTGTGGGAACAGATGTCCCTTCTCTCCCAACTGTCTTCTAGTTACAGAATGAAGAACTTGGGCTCTGAACTTTTAATTCATGATTGCCTTCATAGGCTCCTGTATTCCTCAGATGGGAGAGAAATTTCATTGCTATTCTTCTAATTATCAGTCCCTTCCTGTATTGCCTGTGTAGGAAAAGAGAAAAGACTGCACTTTGCTGACTTGTTGGACTGATGTTGAACAATCCCCACTGCCCAGATATTTAACCCTTACTAATTTCCAACTGCACACAAGCAGAAGATGTTTCCAGAGCGGAATACTTCCTGTCTTCAGGATAATAAATGATGTGGTACTTAAGACAGAAACACTTTGAAGCCATCTTTAAATACCAAAATTGGAAATTGATCTGGAAAAAAACCCTATGAGAGCAGAGAAAACCTTTGGGATAAAGTGCTTAGCTTTTCATGCCATCAAGAGAGATAAGGTTTTGTTAAATATATTCATTTTAACAGGTGGTTTTGACAGTGCCGAAGATCTTTTCCACACTCCTGTTAGTGAAATATGTCTCATGTTACCACATTATTCATTTTCTTTCAGACCTCTTAAAAGAAGAAGGTAAAGACTAATGATCAGACACTCAGAACAGGCTTTTGGGACTTGGAAAAAATCATGAATGGGAAAAATCCCATATGATTAGTGAGCAAGTGGAGGGTGTCTGTATAGAGCTGTGGTCACTGTGGGCTTGGGTTTGGCACTTTCACCCTGTGAATGGGTGCCTCAGTGAAGGCCCAGTAGAGAAAGCAACACAGGTTTGTAATCACAGATAGGACAGGCTGTTCAAGGTGCAGGCCTTTCTGGCTCATCAGCAGATCTTCAGAGAAGCTTCACAGAAGGCAGGTAGAAAGAGTTGAATAAGAGGAATCCTTGGAAACCTTCTAGTTGTATGTGTGGACAATTAGGGAAGCATTGCCAGTTGTTTTTCTTGGTAACTGAATTAAAAATAATTATAAAACATAGCCAGGTTTAGGTCACATAGTAAACTTATGGTTTATAAAGAAAGCCTACAGTTATAAAACACCCTGCAATGGCTTTAATAATGTGATTTATACACCATTAATTCTTTAAAAAAGACCAAGTAAGAGTCAGACATACGATCAAGTCCTTATGTGACATAAACAGCCATAAGCTGATCGTCTTCCTATTGAAGAGTATTTATTGGAGTTGTTTGCCTGTCTTACCCTGCAAATAGCAAGAATTCATGTGATTAAATGCTAAATTTCATAGAACAGTCAGATTTTTTTATGCATGTTTTGTGCAATTGCTATTATTTTCCTTCAGACAGCCTCAAACGTTTGCAGTGCAGGATTGCAGCAGTATGGAATCTGGCAGGGTCTTAATGGTTTGACACTTGTTGCTTCCACTGTGTTATCTTCTGTGAAACACTAACTTGTTCATGGGGAGACTGTAGAATATTGATCAGAGCACAGAATCATTAACACAAAGTATTTTTCCACATCCTGCCACATAGGTGCCCATGCAGTTGATGTTCAACTTTGGCAGTGTAGCATTTGGGATGTGGAAGTCTCTTTTAATCAAATATTACAAAAAGAGGGCCAAATCCCTTGCAAATGCCATGGCATTGGCTGATTTCCCTTCAGCTGCATTGATTTTTCACTCTTTGAAGAACCTTGTCCCTGAAGCTTATAAATTGAGATAAATGCTATGCAGAGCTTTCCAGTGATCAGCTGGAAGCCCGAGGTCCCCTGGCTCCATCTAGGTAATAAACTGCAGATGCTAGATGCCTTTCCACCTGATGAACTGTCAATGTACTGGATAGATGAGCTGTCAGGGAACTAAAGAGGTTTCAGGTTGAAACATTTCTTGATTTTTTTCCCTAAACAAGAAAAAAAAGTAGTAAAAATGAATCTGTGGAATGCCTTGATTTCACCAAATCAGCATTTTTTCCAGCAAGTACTGGTTGTAAGAGAAGGCGGGAGCCCCATGAGTTCAGCTGAGTTTTGGAACACAGCTACTGTGCTGCTTTTGAGCAAGGAGGGTTTTGGGGCTCGGTGGCTGGGGATCGCTTGGTTGCATTGCACAGGCAGCGTGGTTCAGTGGTGAGTCATGAGGCAGCAGGGAAATAGGGGGAGAGTGCAGTGGGTAGGGTAAAGGCCTTGAAGATGGAAAAGTTAGTGCTAGCAGGGACTCATTTCAGGATCCCTGAAACACTTGGCACTGCAGGATTTTAATGTATATGGTTACGAGGTGGGTGTTGCATGGAAATCAGCAAATGAAGTGGTTGGTTTAAGAACAGAATGCTAATGTAACAAAGAGTGGATATGGGGTTTGAAGTTTCCATAAAGGGACTGATCATGGAAAACGCAGCATGGATTAGAGATAATAATGTCAAACACTTTGCTCTACTTTGATTTCTATCTGGATCACAGTTAGGAAGCATTCGTGTGTAGAACCCTAAGTAGATGGAGCTGGATCCTGCCTCTCCAGAACGCAATGGCGGCTATGCTGTTTATTTCATTAAGAGTTAGACTGGGCCTTTAGGAATAGGGAGTTTAATTACTACTAAAATGGAATGGATCCAGCTCACAGATTCTTTCCTCAGCTTTGAAAACCTGTCCAATAAAGGCAAAGATGTTTTTAAACAGAAAAAAAGCCTCCACAAAAAGCTTAAAAAGTTCCATCTCTAAATCTCTTCTCCAACATGAAGGTGGCCCTAACAGATACATTTTATAGCTCGCAGCCAGGATATGGTAAGTCTCACAGCCATGCTTTTGGGCCAGTTGACAGCAGAAGAGAGTGAGTTCCCGTGTGAATGCTGAGTGCTCCAGCTCGCTCTGTCGAGCCAATTCATTTCTTCAAAGACCAGACAGTGCTGAACTTAGTAACATGAAAAATGTGACTTCTGAAAATTCTATTTTAAGTCCACAGCTGGATTTTCAGTCAATTGGGATGTTTCTCTTCTTGTGCTTTCTGGTTAAAATATTACCTTAAGTCAACCAAGTTCTGTTTTAGTCCGCTTTTAAAACATGGAAAGTCAAGTTTGCGTTTTTATGCATTTTACCAAACTTTCTGGTTTTTAACATGATTTCTGCAAGTGGATAGTGATCAGCAGCAGATGAATCTCTTCTAAATGTTTGCTCTTTCCTGCTAGGATGGAATATTCAGCCCAACAATCAACTTCAATGTCAGCGACATATTGCAAGTCCTCTGAATAACTGCATCTCGCAGATCCGATTGTACCTCAATCAAAAATGATCCTGACTTAGAAAAAGTTATTAGCATTATGAGAGAGCTCAAAAAGGCTTTTGGGGTCAGAATTAGCCTCTAGAACTATATTTTGGTTTTCTATTACAGAGCACATAGTGTTGGTCTGGTTTTCCCAGGGTTTCAGTGGAACAGTTTGCCAGCAGGCAATTTGAGTTAGACTGCATTGCAAACCAATGCATTTCCTTATAAAGCACTAAGCAAACTTCTGTATCTTCTGCTACAAAATAATATGTCCTGGCAGAATGAATTTTCTAACAGCATTTCCTTTTCTTTAGAGTAAGAATTAAGGGTAAAAATAGAAAGGTTTTCACTGGGTTCATATTCTAGTGAGATTTTCAGTTTCTTAGGTAGCCCATGCTCCCAGCACGCCTCACCTGAGCAGCTGTAGGACTGTGCTTAAGAATCCACCTCTTGACACTCACAAAATACACACCAACTCTGTCACTAACTTCCTTCTTTATAGTTGGCTAGGGAATGTTTTTGTGATATGCCTATGGTGTCACTTCCAGGTCTAGGACTTCATCATCAGCTTTTACTTTCATTGATCAGAGATTGTTTTCTACATTGAGACCTTGGTCTCAATGTAAAAACAAATTACTGTAGAATAGAATGCAGAATACAGATTACTGTATTGTGACAATTTGTTTGCACATCTTGTCTGGGCCAGTTCTTTTACTGATTGCTGAGAGGTAGATGGAAGGGTTGCACAGCCTTGGACGTGGACTGTTTGAACTATGGTCTACAGAGATTTGACCCACATTTTTTTGTTAAAGAAAGGGAACTATATTCTGCAGCACTCTGAAATGATAGTTTGGTGTATTAAGAAGACATTTGCTAGGTAACTTTGCTTTGTTTCATCTTTTTCTGGACATGTCTAGAAATCACAAAGTACCATATTTTACCAGAAGCATAAAAGCTAATATATAGATATATCCAGTTACTCCCATGCTAGATTGATGTACCACAGTTAAGAAAGTAGGAAAGAAACACAGTAATAGATAAAGGGGGAAAAAAGAGAACATGAGAAGTGGGGAAGAGGAGAAGTGGTAGAGAAACCGACCTGTTTTGTCTTAATTTAGGCACTAGAACATTTGCTTTCTAGAAATGTTCATTGTCTCAGACACATGCACCATCTTTTGACAGAGAAATGTCTTTGAAGGTTAAGTCAGGTGAGGTTATAAAATATAAAGATAGTATTATCCCAGATAATTGGTGGAGATAGAAAAAGTGAGTTACAGGGCTATTATATCCTGTGACATCACTGTAGACAGGGTACACCATGGTAGCGAGCAGCAAGAATAGCTGAGTACGTAGCATTTCCTGTTATATTTCAGAGAAATAATACTGAAATCTACCATAGTTCCCAAACTTTTAAAGACTGAGGAGATTTGCAACAAGGCTGTAGCTGTTAGCACAAGCCCAGAGAAGTTCTGTTTCTACTCAGGACTATTTTGTTATGCCAGTTAGTATCTTCATTTCTGGCCACGTGAGTAATAACCACTGACTGACACCATGACATCTCTGAGGCACCTTCTCTTCAGTTTGGCTGCAGATCCCTCTCAGTCCTTCCTGGAATAGAGCAGGGCTGTGCCCAGCCCTTGTCTGAATGGAGAGTTTGAGGGAAATGGCCATGTACGGGCATGTTACATGACAACAAGACATTAATAGCAAAGCGGATGTTGTCTCTAAGCCCCTGAGTGACTCCCTCCTTCCATCCCTAAATCAAAGCGTGGTTGCCCAAGCCTTATTATTTTGGTGCAGAGGGGTAACATATTGCAAGACTGTGGAGCAGTAAAAGGAAGTCCTTACTTTTTAAGGATAGCCATTGGAAATACACATAGCATGGACCTTTCCTCTGCAGTTTTGGTGCTCTTTTTGTCTCTGTTCTGTATTGACAAGGCAGATCACATATGTAGAAACCTGCAGCCTAAGGGCCTGGCCTGGCTGCAGTTCTCAATGAGCTTGGCTGGTGATCCAGGCCCTGGGCTGCCCCCAGACTGTCACCCTAGATCTGCTCTGCTCACCTCACTGGCCTGTCCCTGGCTGTGTCATGCTCAGCTTCTGGTCCCTTAGGGAGTAACTGGCCTGTGCTGCACCTCATAGAGTCATAGAGTGGGTTGGATTGGAAGGGACCTTAAAGAAGGACTTTCCTTCCCTTATCCTCAGGGCTGAGATGAATTGTTCCTTCTCAGTCTTCAGGTTGCAGTTCTGATATTCCCAAGCATTTAAGCCTGCTAGTTGCCTCCTTTCTGAGTAAGAGGCATTGCTTCCTTCACTGAAGCTGCTGTGCTGTCTTATAGTTTGTATATGCAACTCATGATGGGTACGTAACCTCCTCGTCTGTGAGTCAACTTCCAGGAAAACTGCATCAGGAATTCCAGGAGTCATGGAGATACAATTCAAGGGAAGGTGTATTTGTTACCTCTGCTGTGTATTCATCAGAAACTGTTTTAGCTGTTCCCGCTTTGTTAATATTACTGGATTATTAAACCCTCAGTGTTTGTAATGCTGCGAGTTGCCAAACAGTGAACAAGCTTTTGGCGTGGTCTTGTGTCATTTTTTACTTTACACTGGCAAGTATCTAATTGTTTGGGAGTTAGTCCAACAAACACTGCCCTTCCCATTATTGATTGCTAGAGCAGCCAACATGTTTTGTAACTGCCTGTTTTAAAGACCGACGACTGCATTTGAAGTGTATAGTCTGTATTTTGTCAGCTGCAGCAGGGAAACATCTTTGGAACTGGATCACATAATGCACAGACCTGATAGATGGACTCAATTAAATCAACAATAATATAGTAGTTGGCACACTCAGAGGAGCTACTCTGATCCCACTCTAAAATTTTTCCAAATCCTTTTTATTCTCCAAGCCTCTGATCAAAACTTTAGGCCCTTTATAACCCTAATTCAAACATCACTTCAGAGGTTAACACATTTGAACTCCCAAAGCAATGCTTTTAACTTCTATCCTGTGGTCAATAAGAGGCTAAGTCTATCTATAAACAGTGTCAGATGGTGTCTCACACGTTGCACTTAAGAAACCTTACTCCTGATAGTTCCTTGACCTTGGTGGCCTTGCAGACTGGTCAGCTTAAATGACACTGAACAGGGTACCAATGAGAGATCACACGCTTGATACTGTAAAGCTGACAGCAAACTGACAGTGCTCAGGGTGTGAGGCAGGAGGCAGGAGAGCATCTGAGGGAAGTGAACAATGAAATCTATCCCAAAGCAGCAAGTTAAGATAATTATAGGATATCTCTATGGAGATATCCCTAGATTTTTTCCTTTTGACTATATATTAGTTACTTGCACATATTCTAGAGAATTAGAGAAGATTTGTTCCTGGTGGTTATTCTTTCCATGTTGTGCTTGATAATGTTGTAAATTACAATAGTGTTAGGAATAACTTGGACCAGAAACAGTGTTACTGTAGAGTAACACCCTCATTGGCAAACAAAGGCCGGATCTTCAGCTGGTGTAAATGTGGGAAGATTTTGTGATATCTGTGGGTGTTAAGTTAGTTTGTACCAGCTGAGGATCAGGTCCAAAGAAGCACAAAGAGGAATTCAGCATTCAGTTCTTATTGCAAATCCTCTAGAGGAAAAGTGACTACAGGCGTGATAAAGCTGAAATTGCATGAGAGGATTCAGGTTTGTTATTTCAAGGAGCTTGGTTACTAAACAAACCTGTTCACAAAGTAGTGTGAAACATACCAGTATCCAAGACTGAAGAGAGAAGGTTTTTCATCTTGGTTGCTTTGATGAGAATGACAGCACAAAATCTGGGGCAAGGTAGAGTCAAGCCCTTTTCATCCTTCAGAGAGTACTGCCTTAGAAAGTGCTGGATGTAATCCCTCCACATCCAACTTCTATCCCTCGATCTCATGCCAGATTTGTACTGGGTGATTTGTATCCATTGCAAATATCATATGCTGTGCAGCTGATACTGTAGATGCAGCCCCATTAGCAAAGCTCTGTTATATACCCTTTTGTCAAGAGCTGCACTAGAACATGGTCAATTTATCTGCTATAAATAAGGCCGTAGAGGCAGCTTCTGAATCCCAGCTGTGCCCATCAGGATCATTTCTCTTCATGCACCTGATGGATTTAGCTATGTTGACACAAGTCTGTAATACACATGCAGCCTACAATCTATTTCTAGGCTCTTGAGCACACGAAATATTACACATGCCTCTGTTCCACAGCAGCATACGTTTTTCTGTTCTATATAGTGGGAACAACTAGAACATGCTGTACCTAAAAGTTTACATGTGCTGAGCGGGTGAGAAAGATGAGGCTATGAGGGAGATAACTTTTGCCATGTGGACATATTTCAAGGGCTCCAATTTCTTAGTGTTCACAACTGTAGATCATTTGATCACTGAGTTGTTAGAGTTCAAGTTTGCAGAGACCGATGCTGTGAAAGTGATTGATTTTTTGGGTCTCTTCTTCCCTTGCTTGGAACATGTGAGGCCTCGGGTCTCTTCAGGTTTAGTTCATTGAAATTACTCAAAGTATCCAGGGGGGCTAGATGATGGAAAAATAGGGGTTTATTTCTGAGCTGCAGAATACTTTCAAATTGCATATACTGTCTGTCTATTTATGGGTGAAGGGAATGAATGTGGAAAATCAGGCACCTAAGTTTCAGAAATGAATGAACTGAGATTAACGGGATGATGGCAACTATTGGGCAAGCTTAAAGTGACAAGCAGGAGAAGAGTGTGGTGACTGTCACCTTTTTCAAGTAGAAGATTTGAAGATGTTCAGTCAAGATGATGAAGTTTTTATGTATTTTTGCCTCCTACTTGCTACTTCATATTTATTATGCCCTGAGTTACCATAATTTGGGTTATTCCTTCTTTGAACATAGTTGCCCAGAAATTCTCTCTATAGTTGATGCTGTCAGAGGCAGGTAAACTGTTTATACAGCTGATTCCTGTTTAGTGGGTATAATGTTACTGTTATTTATTTTGTAGGAAAACAGTGAAGTTTTTGTTTAACTCCAAGTTTATTTTCTTAGGGAGCAGCTGAAGAGCTTAAATAAGAGTAAATCTCTGGTTTGGGTTTTTCCAGCTCTTTTACCTTTGGAAAATCTCATTTCCGAATATTTTTGGAGATGTTTTCTTGTGGGAAATTTTCAAAGATGAAACATCTGACTTTGCTGATGCACGTGGCCCCAGAGCTCTGACAAAATCTTTTTGAAACATCTTCCATTTATCCCCCAAATGGAGAAACAGCAATATTTTCATCACCTGATTAATTTTTCCATGTTACTCATGACCAAATGACAGGTTCATTGATCAGTTCTTTTGTCTATAAACATAGTTTAAACATCACTTTTAAATGGAAAAGATAGACCAAACAATCTGATAAGGATTCCTGATTGTGTACACTCCGTGTCTCCTTGTAATTGCATAGCTCTGGGCTCACTGGTTGCAGTACCTTTATTATTAATAACATAAATAGACTCTCCATTCTGTGTTCCTGTAATTTCTCTGCTGGATTGAATTCAGCATGTAGTTTTGTTGGTCTTTGGCTATAATCTGTACCTAGATCATCTGTGTCTCCACCTCCAAATCACTCCTGTTTGCTGGAAGCATGGAGCATGGAGGCGCATCTCATTCCTTGTCATCTGGGCGTGTTCTGTAGCACACAAATGAAAGGTGTATCACAACACCGCGATCAGCCAGAAGGTGAGAGGGTGTTGTGCAAGCTCCTATCTGACCAAATAAAACATGTCTGCCTCTAAACACTGACAATCAAAACAAAGACTGGGAGAAAAGTGTTACCATCTCTCATTTATTCTTAAAAGAGAGCCCATAGCTCTGTCTGCCCATTGATACAAAGCAGTCTTAAGTCAGTGTTTGAAAATCAACCCCGGTCAGACTGATCACTTAATTAGAGGACCACCTTTTACCTTTTGAGTGTGTATTTCTCAATTCTTCCATGTTGAAAAGCCCTAGTTCAGGACTGAAAACAGCATGGCAGGAATTAGAGATGCAGAACTTTGAGAAGGACTTTTGTCTTTTCCTAGGACTTTTCTTTTCTTTGAAGTGAACTTATGAGTTTTGAGCTCATCTCTAAGGAGCACTATAACCTAGCTAGAGACAAGAGCTCTATTTTACCTCACCCTTGTGAAAGTTAGAGCCTAACTGAGGATAACTGACTTCAGTGCTTCTCTGAAATGTCTGCTCAATAGAGATGGGTCAAGGCAAGTAACAGCAGCTGTATATGAACAGCAGAGATAACCTGACTTCCACAGGAGGGGAGGAAGGTTTCAACCATACAGGGTAAGTGTAAGATGTTTTTCTCACTAGGGAACTCAAAATAAACACTGTGACAGTCCTCATCCCATGTTACCTTGCTGCTTGAGAAAATGTAAAGTAAGTACCAGCTATAAGCCAGCCTGGAATTCCCCACTTGATGCTTTAAGCATTTTCTTGATGAGTGGAGGAGAGATTTGATTGTCTCTATCTTTGAAAGGTGATAGAAATACTCCAGAAAAGCATGTGCCAATTACATGCATTAATGTCTCAGAGAAAAACCAATTCTCAGCTGAGGATATTGTGCAGACAACATCTCCCATCAAAGCACAGTGAATAAAACAGGATAGCAGGGTCTGACATGGACGAGTGATAACTAAAGGGAGATAGATACCTGTGGTGTCTTGTGAACTTCCCAGGGGCTGTCACTGAGAGGCAAAAGCTGTTTAGTCGGTGAAGCTGGTGGCTCTGAATCCCTGACCTCAACAGATTTTGCCTTCGTTACATAAGAGTGAGAGTGCTGCCTCTAAAATAAGAAAGGGGAAGTTATTATGATTGCTTCTGACAGCTCCATGCAGGCAGGAGTTACACAGTTACACAGGGATATTTGACCTCTCATCATTTTGAGCAGTGAGAACTCCGTTTTACATAATGGGCCTTTGGAGAGTACCCAACATTTGCATTTAGTTGTGAAAACTGGGGTTTATGTACTGTGAAAGGGTAGAGAGAGTGCAATTATGTTCTGTATTGACATCTAAAGTGACTATTACTTCTTATCTGGCCTTTTATATAATAGTAAGAAAAACCACAAACACATAGGAAAGATGTGGATACTACCCCTTTTTCTCTGGTCTCTTAGTGAGTTGCACTGGAGATTAATTTACCAAAAGGAAAAGTCCTGGGATCTGGCCCCTTGCTGGCATAATTCAATGTAGATATAAATGTACATCAGTTCAGCATCTGATCCCTTCTGCAACAAGAAGGGTTTTATGTCCAGCAAGGGTCTGTAACCCTTCAAAATACTGGCAAAAGTCAATGTATTGCAGTTAAGGCAAGAAAACTGTTGAAAACTGTGATCTGCAGAAGCAGCCGCAACTGTGGCTCTTCCCCTTTCTCACATAACATCTCTTGATCAGTGTTAGAAGAAAGCAGCTAGTTCTGAGACACTTTGCTGTTATCCTGTGTTATGTTCCAGAGGGGTGGATTAGTCCAGGATATTGGCATGGCTTGCTGAGACAGGCTTGCCATTGCTGGTGGTTTATCTTTGCTTTTCCCCATAGAGGATTTCTGGAGAAGAGAGATCCAGCCAGCCTGTTCTACCCATTACATCCCTGAGTATAGCTCCAGTTGTGGACAGTGCTTCATCCTTCCTTTGAGATGCAGAGATTGGGTCTGTCTTCCGTGATTCAGTGGGCAGTGAAACACAAATACATCTGCCCTTGGCTCGCGTGACTTGACAAAGCAGGATTGCCTTTAGTGAAGCCGTGTGGGTTTCTAGCAGCTGAAGAACTGGCCCAATAGGACATGAAGAGCTTCCTACTGCAGATGAAGCAATTCACCACCCACTTCTATTATTAGCAGTTGAAAGCTTTTTGAATCAGGAAGAATGGCAAAATTGACTTCCTTTTCTTTGGGCTCCGAAGTAAAAAATGGGCTGTTGTCATGAGCTGTGTTGAAAAATACCTCCTGATTTTGAGAGAATACACAGCTGTTGACTTGTATTAATTATTTAACAGCATATTAAGCAGTCATTAGTGAGGATGGGGATATGTGGAATGTTAATACTAGTTCGGCTGAGAGATGAATTATGGGGAATTACAACATGTATCTATGAAAATGATGTTAAAGCTTTGGAGTGTCCTGAACAACAATATGACAGGAATTGGGACCGAGAGCCTGAGAACCTGAATTCAATTTGTAACTGTCAGTGACACCCTGTGTGACCTCAGGGATCTTATGTAAGCTCTGTGTGCCCTGTTTCCCTTTTGTGAAAGGAAAAGAAAAGGAAAACTTTCTGTTTCTCATGTTTGCCTGCTTGGAGTTGGGGCCACTCGTTCTTTCTGTACTGTGCCGAAAAGAATGGGGTCTGAGTCTCTTTGTAAGGGGGCCAGGGCTTTAGCATAGAATTAATTTTAAAGAAGAACAAATTCTGTCGTATCTGGAATGTAGAATCCCAAAGCAAAATTAGAACAAGGCAACCCCGGGCTTGTACACACAATGCTGTTGTTTTAATTACTGCTTCAATCATTCCTTATTTTTAAAACTAAATACAATGATGTTTGCATAAAAATAGATGACTACATATTTCATTGTCACCAGTAAAGTGCTAAAAGAAGAAAGGAAATCATAGAGAGACCTTCTCCAGTGGGAGATCTCTTGGAGAGGGAGTTGCAGAATTGGGTCTAGCATTTATCCAGTTTAAAACACAAATGCTTTAAGTTCTCACGGTTGAAGGGACCAAGTGCTGCCTTGCTCTGAAAGCACAAGGATGCAGTTTCTGTGCTTCCATGAAATGCTGGAAGTTCTCTCTCATGATTTTGTGTCCCACAAGCCCAACCTTCCCACTCAGCTCAGGAGTCGTAGTTCCACACCACTTGAAACTGCATTGCCTGTGATCCAGCGAGTTGTATGTGTTCCCTTGAGGCCTGGGTGTTTAAGAAACGTGCCTTCTTTCCCTTCAGAGATGCAAACTAGCTGAATAGGGTGACCTAAGACAGTATATCATGAGATTCCCTTGGATTCACAATCGGCCGTCTGCCCTGGATACAGATGGTGAGGGATGAGAGTAAATCCCTGAGGGTAAAGTCCCATATGCCCGTGTGTGTTTGCCAGTTGTACAGAGGGTCACCCGCTGCAGCACCTCTTTAAAAACTTATCATTAAGCCCGTCTCCTTTGTGAACTTTCTCATTATCATTTCATTGTGCTGTGCAGTCCTGGCCTGGCGCAATGAATATTGACTTCATGCTTGCTTTTCTAATTGAATTACAGGGGAGCAGGCTGAGCCACTGAAGTTTCCTGCCTGCAGTCCTGCTTCCCTGGCAGCCAGCTGAATAGAGGCTGAAAGAAAAGCTGTTTGCTTGGGCATTATGGATAACAGAGACCTGTCACAAAGCTGCTACAATGATTTATTAAAAGACAGAAGAAAATGAGAGAGAAAGAGTCTTGCTCACTTTCAGCACCAGCTGCTTGCTTTGCTTGCTTCCTTTCCTCTTTCTTTCTTGCTTTCTTTTCTTTATTTTATTTTCTTTCCTTTCCTTTCCTTATTTTCTTTATTTGCCTTATTTTCCTTTTCTTTCTTTTCCTTCTTTTCCTTCTTTTCGTTCTTTCTTCTTTCTTCATTCTTTCTCTTCATTGTCTTGTTTCCCTTCTTTCTCTCTCCTTCTTCCCTTCCTCCTTTCCTCCCTTCCTCAATTCCTCCCTTCCTCTCCCTACCTCCCTTCCTCCATTCCTTCTTTCCTCCTTCCCTCCCTCTCTCTTTCCCTCCCTCACTTCCTTCCTTCCTCCCTTCCTCCCTTCTTTCCTCTCTCCCTTCCTCCCTTCTTTCCTCTCTCCCTCCTTTTCTTTCTCTCCCTACTCTCTCCCTCCTCTTCTCCCTTTCTCCCCCTCTCTCCCTCACTGGTCTTGCCTTGCCTTATTAAAAATAAAAAGAAAAACTCAGAGAAAAACATGTTATTTGAGCAAATGCTTCAAGCAAAAGGCATCATTCTCCAATCCTTAAATAACGTTCCTTGCTGAAGACAGATGTGTTCATCATTATGGTCAATTCATAACAAAGAATACAAGCATGTCACTATAACTGCTCCAGCAAACAACATCCCATAAATGCCTATACAGTATTAGCAAGTCTTATTTAAGAGAGCATGCTGGAAAAAAACCCTGGACTCCATAGTTTACCTTTTCTTGCATTGAATTTAATTGTCAGACTCTTACTGATGTCAAAGGAGTGGAGTAAAGCCAAGTCTCAGTGGCTTTGCAAACACCACATTATATTAGGTCATTAGCCAACAATTCAGTTTATAGTGGTGCAGCACAATGGGGAGGCTCTGAGGGTTGCTCATGGAACTGCTTTGGCCAGAAAGGCTCAGAGCTCAGCTCATGGGGCTTGATCAACATGGGGATGACACTCTTCTGTTGGGTCATTTTCCCCCTTTTATTTAGTTTGCACTTGCTATTTATTTATTTATTTATTTGATGATGATGGGTAGAAAGAATCGTGTCTCGCCTATACCACCCAAGGAGACCTTTCACTGTGCTTTTTGCAACCGGATTTGCCTATCTGCTTAAATAGTAAGATCAAGAAGTGTAATTCTGTTGTCTTAAGTAAAATGGTTAGCTCAAGGCTGTTGGACTAGGGCAACAGTTGGTTTTGTTTTGCATTAAAATCTGTGCTGTTTTACATCCCTTATGGTTTATTAAAGGTGGCATTTCTGAAGTTTGGGTGGGGAGACAAAAGAACTTTGTACCTAGCTCTGGTTAGGGCTAAGTCAGGTCAAAACGTTTCCCTCCAGGCTGTAGCTTAATAAGAAGCTGTGCTTTCCCATAAGAATTTGGGAAGAAGTCCTTTCTTCTTTTAATGTCTGCTTCCTTGGATACATTTTCATTCCCTCAAACCAGGAGATTGTAGCCTAGAGAAAGCTGTGTGCCCTCACACTGCATCCTCCATTCTCCATGATGCAGCAAATCACCCATCTGCTGCGGATCCTTGTTGCTCACTTCTCTCTGTGGCACAGAGTGTCAGCCTGGACTGCTCTTGCCTCTAGAGAGAACCTGTGATGCAGAGTTCATCTTCCTGCTCCCCCGTCTCTTAAGGCACAAGAAGGAGGATCTAACCTTCCACCAGCCTCAGTCCAACTTGTTGGTTGTTTATTATGTAGTGATAGGACAAGGGGTAATGGGTTTAACTTAAATAGGGTGGAGAGGCACTGGAATGGGTTGCCCAAGGAAGTTGTGAATGCTCCATCCTTGGCAGCCTTCAAGGCCAGGTTGGACAGAGACTTGGGTGGCATGGTTTAGTATGAGGTGTCCCTGCCCATGGGAGGGTGGTTGGAACTGGATGATCTTAAGTTCCTTTCCAACCCTAACTATTCTATGATCCTATGATTCTATTACAGTGTAGATGGCCGAGGGTTCCAGTATATAGTGCTCATCTTGGGTTTCTCTCACATCAGAAGTACCTTCAGCGATGCCAGTGTGCTGCACAGCTGGAAGAATCGCCATTCTGATGCTGTTTATAGGCAGAACTTACAGTAAGGACCACTTAGCAACTGCTTATTTTAGTGTATGGATTTATAAATCATAGGAAAATCCTGTAGGATATTGTGAGGCAAAATAATGGGTTGTTAAAGATATTATAGTCTTATAATTGATAATAAATGTGTTTTACTTTAAGTTCAATATGCTGTTAATAAAAAAAAAGACAGGTTAGTGTTCAGCTCTTTTCAAATGGCTTATTCAGAGCTGACTTTACATAGAGCTGAGTTTTATTCTTTTCTTCCCATTCCCGGGTTATTACCTAAATGTATACTTTGTTTGGCCACATTGCTGTTATCTTTCCTGATTCCCTGGCTATCTTGTTGTTCCATATTATTGACTTTCTCCATTTTTATGGCCTTTCACTTTACTTTTCACATTGTTTCAGATCTTCTTTTGTCCAATTCTAGTTAATCTCAGACCGGAAGGCTGCAATAAATTACTACAGAAAGATCTCATTTTTCAGTGCCTGGCATTTTCCTTAATGCTGATTTAATCTTTCTCAGTGATTCATCAGGAATTAATCTCTGTTGGGAGTAAGTTTATTGGTGACTGCTCTTTGGTAGCCACTAAGCTGTTTGCAAATAGAAGGGTGGGGGTTTTATGACCCCATTGAAGATAGGGCACCAGGTGGATTTATTCTCAGGTTTACATGACTTGAAAGGGTAAACATGAAGCTTCAGCCAATGCTTTCCGTTGTGAAGAACACTTCCATGGGGCTTATGTGTGTTTGGTAGGTACATTCCAGGCTAAAATCGAATGGCTATTGACTGGAGCTGATGGGCCTTGTAACTTAATGAATTACATTCTGGCATTTGAATGATTAATATTTGTTGAGAAATAGTAGATGGCTGACTTAATTCTGAGATCTATCTTGTCCAGTTCCTGATTGTCGCGGCTCTCTGTTGTGTGGCCATCAGTAAATCAATTCTTCTTTCTCAGTCTTCTATTTGTTTCCCTGCCTTGTCTAGTTCATTTTTTAGTCTTGTGGGTACTGTCTATTAAGCACTGGTCAGTCAAATACTTGTATGGCGAGGTCCTTGTTTCAGTTGCTGGCACTAAAATATGAGCAGTTAATGTCATTGCAGTAGTAGTAGTCTGTTACAGGCAGTGTTACACATGGGTGTTTTATATCTTGTATTACATTGTAACCACAACAGCAGTGTGAGTAGATGTTACTACACACAGGCACATGCACATACACAGCAACAGCCAGGTCCTTGGGCTGTACCGAGATGCTGACTTATGTAGCCTCCCCTACATAAAACCAGAACGTTTCAAAGCTTGTATTTGCCAGGGAGTTATGGTCATGGTAACAGAAAACTTCCTTAAGCAAGTAAAAGGGTTCATTTTCTCCCCTCGGTGCTGGAGTTGGTGCCTCAGTTGGTGCTGGGGTTGGTACTGGAATTGGTATTGTTCCCACAGCCCTGCTGGCTACAGGCTCTGGCAAAACTCCGTGTAACTTTACTGGGATCAGTATTTCACCCACCTGTTTTGGAATTTCTATAAGGAAAGACTATGGGATGTGCATGTTATCTGGTAGGTATTAGCACCTAGGATTTAAAAACCATGGCATGAGAACCATAAGCAATTAATGCACTGAAAAATGGTATTACAGTATCTCTCAGTAGAGAAAGTATCTAAGTAAATAACAACAATCTTTCCCCAAGTTTATCTTAGCTATGGCATAGACTAAAGAATAGAATATAGGTTTTTTTCATGGTTAGCTAGTTGGCCTGGATAACAACTGAGTCTTTGAAGCAACACAAATGATTCTGACCATTTGCTTAGATTTGGGGTCACTGTAGAAAGGAAGTTTTATAAGCCACCTACACACTGTTTCCGCCTGGAATTGGAGAGGGAATCTTACTGGGTTACAGGCATTTCAGACCCATGAACCAGCTTAACTTTGCAATTCATTGCATAAAGCTCAAGACAGTAATTGCTTTGTGTGCATTCTCACATCAAGACCGGTACCCGTAAATCAAGATGAATGTCTTTCTGAATGACTTGCTACAGTTCAGCCACAAGATCTGGGCTTGAGGCAGTGACCACTAAGTGAAGTGCTTTGCCCTATATAATTCAGAAGGTCAGGTCTGAAGATCATGATGCTTCCTCAAAAGGCTGTGAATCTTTATATTGTATATTATTCTCTGTGATAGAAGTGTGCAAGAATCAGAAGAGTCTTAATTGCTGGGTTTTGCAGCAATGGAGATCACTGTGAATTCCCATAGTTTGTTACGTTTTCAGAAGGAGACAGAAGGAAAAAAGAAATCCTTCAACTTTGAAAAGCACAATGCTTTGACCAGTTCTTTACATTGGCTGGGATCCTGTGTTACAGTGAGTCCCCTGAAAGGCGACCAAATTGCCCACCACAGACAACTATGATGAATAACATTCTCTGTCTTTGCAAAAAGCATTGCTTACAGTACCCCACACAATCTCAGCATCCGGCAGCATGCGGTGGATTTGGGTTTTATTTGATTTCTACCAGCTATTATTGCCATTCAGCAAAATTAATCCTTGAGAGCAAGGGATACTTTCTCAAATCAAGATTCCAGCTGCCTGAGTGCAAGTCTGCATTGCTCATTCTGGCAGCAGTCGTGAGTAATCCAAGGATAAACCACTCCTGTGAACAGAGCGGGGAACTGGGCAGGTAGGTGCTGGTCCCAGCTCTATTACTGGCCTCCTGGCTGACCATAGGCACATAACGTCACTTATTAGTTGCCTCCTTTTCCTTCCTTCCTTTTCTCCTGTTTGCCTACCCTGCCCTGTCCCTGAAGCAGACTTCTTTTTGATATATTTGTGCTGTACTTAACACTAGAGTCCTCCTCTAGATTTGAGATGGGGCACCCTCTGCTTGTTCCTGCGCCAAAGGGCTATGTGCTACTGCAGAATGGAAAGCAGTTCTTTCTAGGTTTCACAGCTGTTATCTCTGGTGGTAGCCAAGCAGTTCCAAAGTTGTTTGCTACCTATTCCTGAAATCCAGTAGCAGGTAAACCTTTGTGTCGCTTCTAGAAGACAGGATGCCCAGCCGTGTCAGACATCTGGCATGCAGAGCTCCCTGAAGGTTTATTAGCCTGACATCATCCTATGGGAAACATCTTAAGAGGCTCTGAATCACCAAAGCAACCTCTCAGTTGTCAAAAATTAAAACTATATACAGTGCCCTTTGAATACAAGTGTATGAATGTTTATCAATACATTTAATTAAATATGTCTTTCTTAATTTAACAAGCTTTGCTCAGCAGGGGAGTGATGAATGTGAACAATTTCACACTCCCGACAGGCATGTTTAAAAAGAAGGAAGGGAGGGAAGAATAAAAAAGCAACAGAGCTCCCTAAATGGTAATTCAACTTAATTTTTTAACAAGACTGTTTTGGTTTTCAGAGTGATTCCATGACCTACAGCAATGATCAAAGTGATGCCGTGGTGGTGAGACTTGTATAGCTGGAGTACTACTGAGTGTGCTGCGGCAGGGCCTGCAGTGTTTGAACAATCTAGCAACCAGGTGCTTTGTTTTCTGCTCTATCAGTGCTGCTGGACTACTGGATGCTCAGGTTCTTTCACACAGTAGCCCACAGCTTAACCAGGACCATGAGAGGTGCAGAGAAGGGGTGACAGAACAGAAAGATAAGGCTTTCAGGTGTTTGAAATATCACCTATATTTACCTTTCTGAGCCATCAGTTCAATATTTGAAGTTGTCCTGGTTGGTTCCATATTGTTTAGTTCTTTTTTTGGTCTAATGGACTTGGGTTAATATTCAATAGGAATTATGTCTAATCAGAAGAGTGATTCCATGTCATGCTGAAGGAAGGAGCTGGCTCTATATGCTTTGTGTCAGTTAGATTGAAGCAACGAGCTGGAGGACAATCTGTGGCATCACTATCTTGGTATGTATTTTAAGCAGTCCCCACAGTGGTGTTTATGACATACACTCAGCCACCTTTGCCATCATTTCTCAGGGGAGCATTTCAAAGCACAAAGACAGGAGAATTTCAGAGAAACTGGTGCATTTCTCAGTATAGATGAAAACAAGTTCGATACTGGCATAGAATTGCTCTGTGCTTAGACCATTTATTAAAGTCTAGACGCAACATAAAAGCATGTAAATTGGTTCCAGTTGTCTCTAGTAAAAACTTCAGCTTGAGCTGGGAATTGATTGGTGAATCTCTCAGTGTAATTAAAATTGACTGTTAAAGTTTCTCCCCCTTAATTGGTAACACTTTCTTTGGAAGTCAGCGAGTTAAGATTCTTGCTGGATCATTTAAAGGAGTTCCTGTGTATATGGTCTGAACTCTAATGTAGTTTTATGGAGAGGTTTACAGTTATGTTCCACCCTGGTGGTCTTTCATCCTGTATCTTTCCTATTTAAGATTTATGCTGTCATTCACCACAGCCTAATTGTGTTTTGATAAAAATGAAACGATTGCTGACGCATTTCAGCCTGAAAGCTGGTGACATTTTGAAGCTTCCAGTAAGATGATCTGAAATGCTGCTCTGCTCAAAGCCCCTGTCTCCCTGCAAGTCTTTGTTTTTAGTGCCAGCATTTGTTAGTTGGGGTTTGTAGGGATTCTGATAGGCACCTAGAGCTGCCCTCCAAGTACCCTGCCAGCAGTGTGTTACTCAGTGTGCCTGATTGCTGCTCCATGCAGATGTTTTCATTCTTTCTTTAGGAGGAGAAATATGTGCAGTGTAAGTCTTCTGGTTTAGATTTTTTTAAATGACATAGGTTTAAAACTACACAGGTTGCTACATTTTATGATAAAGCCAGTTCAAAAAAGCACATCTTAACCTCTGAGTGCCAGACAGGTTGTAGCAGCTTTTAGCTCCTTAAGGATATCCTTCCACATTCTTGGTACAGACCCAGTTCTGGAGGTTGATGTTATTCAGGATGGTGCTACCGGACATACTTAGCTCTCTTTAAACATAAGCTGTCTTGTCCTGACTAGCCATGGACTTAATCACAGCATTAACTGCTCTTCTGAATCAGGCACTAGAGATACACTTAATTCTTCCCACAGTCACAGTATTTTTAGTGCATCACAACCAGTGCTTATCATCAGTAAAATGTGAATGTGTCGGGGAATCATATAACATCCACTGTTATGAGCACTACAGAAGTATTGTCACCAACTAAACTTAAGATGGGCAGCTTTTATAACACTGATTAATGTTGTACAGAAAAGGCAGGAAGTCACCCAGGTTACTTGGCTGGAGGGTAGTGCACTTAACACAGTTGGAAATTGTTTTGGAGGATACTATTAGGTTCTTGCCAACATTTGGTGATGCATGCAGCATCCATCACAGTGGCATAGAAAGAGTTTGTTAAAACTTGTTAGCTCGCCATCCCAACCATGAAAACTGAGGCCAGTGACACTTTAACATGCCTCAGTATCCCTGCTAGTGTGTATAAATCAGTATCTTAAACACTTCCTGTGCCACCACGATGGGATCAGCAGTGTTTGGTGAACAGGAGATGAAGCTCAGTGAATCTGAAGCTGTTTGGAAGGAAGCAGGGTGTCACCTGGACTGCTGCCAGTGTGTCTTGAGGTCAAGCCCTCAAAGTTTAAGAGGTGTTCAAGAATAGCACATGGGGCTGATCCCAAGCCATTGAACTCACCAGGGATATTTTGTTAGTATCAGTGTATTGAAGTGTGGATCACTCAGGCTAGGTGAGTTGGTGTCCTTTGTTTCAGCTGATCCTAACAAAGGCATTTCAGAGGGATGCAAGGTGTAGTTTGGTGTTAAATGAGCACTTAAATACTCTTGCGACTCAGTCTGCCACCCTGAACCGAGGGCCTCTGGTAACAGGATTCCAGAGCTGCACAGATTAGATCTGGACCTCAGAAATTACTTTCATTATGCTAAGCTTAAGCTGCCTAAATAGCCCTTGCTAGAGCACCTGCATACTGCAGTGCTTGTATTCCATAACAGTTATGTGTGTTATATTGCACTGTATTCCTTTCAAAGCCACAGAGCCAGATCCTAGACTCAGCTTCAAGCCACCAAACTACAAACAAATGATGACTCAAAAAAATATGTAAGTATTATATTTTGAGTTATATGTGCCATTTATACAGACACAGTTGTCTTTCATTACTTCCATCAACTATAAACCATACATTTCTTTAGTAAGTTACAATCCCATCTTTATACCTCACAGTTAAAGTAATGGTAAGAAAGTGAACTCAGGCATTACCATGGACAGAATCTAGGCCTGTGATCTTAACAGTGCTGTGAGATGTAGTGAGAGGGATTCCTGAATGAGATTTGTTTCTTCTCTTGCAGGGTCTTTCCCTGTAGTTGCCTCAAGGCTGTCCTTTTCTGTGTGTACATTTATATATATTCATATATAGAATCATAAAATAGTTGTGTTGAAAGGAGCCTTTAAAGATCATCTAGTCCAATCCCCATATACACAAACACTCAAAGACATGCTTGAACACTTAGATATTTACAGCATTTGCTGTTAAGTTGTACTTGGAATGAAGAATGATTTCAGCTCTGCAGAGAGACTAACACAAAGGTTGTATGACAGTATATGAGCCTTGCCATCCTTGACAATGACCCCTCAGTTACTCAGTGTATGAGTGAAATCTTTTTGGCTTTAAAATGTATCTATAGTATATGAAAAGATGAGTTCTCCTTGATCTGGCCATTTTCTCTGCTTTTGACAGAGGACCAGTGGGAGAAAGTAGTGATGAGCATGACCGAACAGATTGCTGTAAGCATATTTGATTCTCTTTTCATGTATGCAACACAATTCAATTCCTTTTAAGCAGCAAGGTCATTTACGTGTGTCATGCCACAGGTTTGCCATTTTCCCCTCATTCAGTTTCTTAAAGCTTATTGTCAGCCATGTTCCCTTTGACTAGGAGAGCAGCTGCTTGGGGTCTGCTTGTGTGGTTATAATCCCATTAAAAAGCCCTCCATTATGTTGCTAATATATTTATAAAGAAAGTAGTCACCTGGGATTAATGGTTGATTCTTCCCCCTGGACATACTGTACCAAAAGAGAAATATTCTCTATCCCCCGGCTTGTGAGATACAACCAGTTGCATTTGTCATGGTGCCAAATTGGATGAAATAGATTAGCAATTAATGCAGAACATGCTTTCCTGTGTTTGTAAAGTCCTTGTAATCATCACTGACAATCATATTCCCATCAGCTCTTCCCTGATAGCGCTGAGATGGCAGATATGCTGGGGCTTTGGGAGATTATGGTCTTTCATGGGAAATATGAAAGGCATTAAAAGAACACCCTGACAGAGCAGGTGAGGAATCTGACAGAAAAGAGCCCTTAACAACCAGTTCAAAAGATAGCAGATTGTAGGGATTTTTTCCCAGCCAGTTCCAAGCATACAAAGCTAAGGAAGACAAAGTAGCTGTTGGGGGGATTCACAAAGTCACTGGATACATCTGTGCTGTGATTTATAGATGTGACTGCAACCATAGGGACACATCTGAGGTCACTTCAGACTGGTCAGAGTGAGGTACTGATCAGAACAATGCAAAGGCCACGCTGATTCAGCCAAGGCTACAAAACCCACCTGGGATGGCTGGGTAAGTGCTCAGGCATTTAACCTGTGGTGAGGTTTGTGCTGCTACTGCCTTTATGTAGTTGTCAGTACTTCTTTGGGCTACTCCCAGAATTGTTGCATTTTCAAATCCGGAACTGGGGGATTTAACTATAAGTGATGTTGTAGAATGAGCTCCACTTGCATTGAACTGTGTTCTGAACAGGAGGCAGAATGGTTTTCTGCAGAAGAATGTGTTTTACTAGTGCCTAGCACCATGACATGGACTCCTGATGTAACTAATACTGGGTTGTGGCTGTCTACTCCTCTGAAGGCAAAATGGACCAGGGAATAGCTAGCCCTGCTCTGGGAAGCAGAGCAGCCCAAGCTAAGGAAAGATCAGCCTGAGACAGGAGGTATTTGTGCTTACAAAAGCAACTCCATTGTAAGAGCATCTGAGCTATGTAGACCCCAGTACAAGTCTGTCATATGGAAGCCCATCTCTCTTGAATCTCCATTTCTGATCCCTGCTAACCATGCTTTTCTCCATGCACATTCCTATACTGTTCTTATAACTTGGCTGTGTCCTGAAATGCAAAGAGAGAGCCAGATAGCCTACAGGAGCAAAGCATCGCTTCAATACCTCTATTGTATTTTAAGCCCTGTTGTGATGTGGAAATCTGTGGTAGAAAAGTGCAGTTTGGAGGACTAAACTGAAACTGTTGTCTATAGCTGGAGCAATGAATTGTAGGGGTACGATGCGCGTAGAAGAACAAAGCATTCTGCACCAAGTAGTCATTCCAAAGTGCAGTCTAGCTGCTTTTAACCAAAACGTCTAATGTATGGCTTGCCAGTGGCTTCAGTCTCTCTTTTCATTTCCTCTTAGGGGAAACTGTTCCTTGGAACCGTTCTGGTCTCCTTGCACTGCTATGTTGGCAGTGAAACCCGCAGAGCCAGCTTCAGGAGTCTCCTGCCAAAGGTGTTAGGAAAGAGCCGTTCATGTCAGTGAGTTGGGTAAGTCCCAGGTCCCTAAGTACAGTACGGTGTGCATGGCTTCAGTTATCACTAACTCAGAAGGTCCCCAGGATGTCCCCAGTCAGAGACACAACTCAGAGTAGATTTGAGGCACTTAATTGCACTGGGAGGTCAAACCACTTTTGCTGGCCCCCAGGACTTGAGGCAACAGAGAAACTGTCTTTTACCCAAGCCAGGCACTCTTCAGTCATGGGCTTGAGTGCAGCTTGGTGGAAGCAGGGGAGCCAGCCTGAAGGTTTGTTCAAATGTTTCCATTTCATGTGGCTTGGTATTGTAACATTCTCCTGTGGTTCTAACAAGTTGTGTAAAATTGTGAAGCCAAAGCAGCATTCTTCCTTTAAAGTTTCAAAATTAAGAAAAATGGTTGTGGGGTTGGAAACTTGGGAGAGATGTGCTGTGGTTATCTGCTGGTCCAAGAATAAAATTCCTATGGCTTTGTACAAAAGCACAGAGCAGTTGTCCATTAAAAAATGAAATTAAGAAATGAATTCAAGTCAGGGCACCTTTTTAGTGGCAGCTGGACAATGTTTAGAGGATTTGAGAGGCCACACATTTCCTTCTCTTATGCCTCTCTGCAATTCCAGTAAGTGCAAGAAGTGCAAGTCAGAGTTTTTGATGGGGGAACTGGACAGAGAGGAGCAGTGTGTGTATAGCTCACATAGCCTGCAGTGGGGCTCTGAAAACAGATACACCTTTGACATGAGAAGAGCAGCTGGTCTGTATCTGTCCAGACTAGTGTCAACCACATAGGGCCTTTTGGGCCAGGGCAGATCAGATGGTTACCTTTGCAGCCAGAATATGTTGCAGCATCCTTGAGGGCACCCTAACAGCCACAATGGCCCGGTGTTAAACTGGTTGAGACCTTAGTGGTGAGCTAGGCAGGACATATCCTAGAAGTGGTTATGTTTTGAGCAGGAAAGACTCAGTGGCTTCTAGTTTCTTTTCCCAGAAGGAAGGGGCCAGACTCTGTGGAATAAAGAAGGTTACACATTAGCTACACATGAATAGGGTGATGCATTTATGTAGGGGAACTCCAGGCTCACTATGGGATTGATAAATGATTCTGAGAATGAGTAAAAATAGTTGGAAAAGCTTTTAAGTTTTGTTTAAATTTAACCATCAAAAGTCAAAACATTAGAGGGTGTTTAGAGAAGTGCCTGAAACTTGGAGACCCTGAGAAGAACCAGAAAGGGAATCAAAGAGCCTGGCAAAAAAACCAAAACAACCCCAAAAAGAGCCCAAGAAAAAAAGAAAAAGGCAAGAGAAAGAGAGAGATTAAGATTAAACAAACCCATCTGAATAATCAGCTGAGATCCTGCTCCATTGAGATCAACTGGATGAGTATTGGGGCCTCAAGATGTTACTGGGAGGGAGCCAAAAAAGAGGAAGTCTGTATATTTTGGGTTGGGTGAAGAAGTCCAAGCCAGGCCAGATTGCGTGGTATCAGTGGAGCCTGCTGCACAGGAAGAGGTGCAGTGGTGATGCTGCATGTGGAGGAAGGGAGAAATTATAAAGGCTTCATCCAGTATGGTAAAAGTGAATAATGGAGTTGCCAAAGGGAAAGCAGTTCCTGGCAAAGTCTGGAGTATTTGTGGGAATCCAAGTAGGAGTTTGGAGTATTAATATTTATTGCAGTGCTGTCAGTTGTCAGTTCTAAGAAATCTTCAGTTCTATCATGACGACCTGTTTTTGTTCCAATGGCTGTAACTCAACCTGCTGTGTGGCTCCCCTGGTTCTCCGGTCACATGTGGTGGCTGATTAACTTGTTCAGTACCAGCTGCTCGCCTTCAGTCCTGCAGATCAATGGTGATTTGGGTGAAGAGCAGATTTTGATGGCTGCAGAGCCTCTTGCTGAGCCAGAGTTTCTCTTTCCTCCTAGCTCCCGCTAAGATATTCCCAGCGGTGCCAAGGAAAATAGTGTTAATGTTGAGAAACAAAGACTGTTTGGCTGTTAGGATATTTATTGCACTCATTTGCTTTTTATATAAAAATATAAAACATGAAAGTGGATTTGTTTTGTTTAGCCTTTGTTTATAATTATTGGTGCGATTACTTCTGTTATCACTGCTAACATTGACCACTGGAACCTCTGGCCAGGGACTGCTTCTTGTATTTAGGGTGCTGAGCAAGATTTCCTTGACTCCAAGATCAAACCCTCAGGCTGAGCACTAAGGAATTCCTGCAAAGATTTGCATGTGCTTCATTTTACATGCTGGGCCCAGCTGTTGAGCCTGGTCATGGCAAGGAGCCCTCTTTCTCCCCTGCATGGGATTTTTAGGCTGCCAGACCCAGCACAAGGGAAGAGCAGATGTGACCGGCCTGTTCTCCTTTTGCCTTGTGCGGAGCAGGGAGTGAATGGTGCTGCAGCTCCACCCTCCATAGCATGCCAGCACAGCCGAGCCAGTGAAGGCAGCGGGAAGTTGTCTACTAAGAAATCAGCACTAACCCAAAACACATCATCCCACAAAAGACTTGTCCCTTGCCACCTTTTTCTACTTGGATTGCTTGTGGCTTGGTGCACTTACACAGTGCCCTATGCATGGGCTTGGTCGCAGAGTGCCTGTATGTGCCACTGTCTGGGCCCTGTCAAATCTGAAAGGGCTACTTTAATGTTAAATTTAATGTAATGTTAAAGATGTGTGTCAGTCTTTACAGGGTCAGGAGCTAGGCCTGTTCAGGCATGTTACACATTGTAGGTCTCTGTTGTGTTATATCCCACATATACAATTTATCCTGGAAAACTGAAGAGCCACTGGTGCCAAGAAAGCATCAGATAATCTGAAATGTATCTACCTTTATGAGAAGACCATTGTAGAGCTTGTAGAGGAAAGAACTCCAGAAGTAATTCTTCATTTCTCATCTAATGGCTTTAATTAACCTGAACAGTTATGCTCTTGAATTGTGCATACTTCAGGGACCAGGTCAATGGCACTCTTCCTGCTGCTCGGAGAGTAGGAGCATGACAGTTCAGTTATTGCTGTGCATTGTTAATATGGTTGATCTTGGTCCTGCTCCAAGAGAACCACTAAGCAATCATGGAAAATGAAGGGTAACACATTTTTAGAAGGATTCTGGATAATTTTGGCTATAAAACAGGCTGCATAATCTTGGCAAAAAGTGGATGAATTCATTATCTGCAAATAGTGGAAAATATTATAAATGGCAGTAAATGAAATAAATGGGTGTTTCCACTGTAATATGCTATTCTCTGAGCCACCCAGAAAGAATACAGCTTGGTTTACTGGGTGGGTAGTCGTAGATGAAGTGAAAGATCATGTTCTTATGCTCAAATACTTGTTTGGGAGTGAGATATTTTATGCCTTTGTTGCAGAGGGAAATCCATACATTTTACATTTACAAAGCTGTATTTTATGGACACATATGGATGTTGGAGCGAAGCTAAAGGTCTATATGTGCCATATATCTGTTTGCATTCCTCAGCTAACCTCATTTTCATTTGCTCTACTGCACCTCAAGGGTTTGGAGAACTTGGTGACTCACTCTAATGGAAAGTCACCGACCCTCCTTATTAGAAGAAATTGATCTTCTGTATATTTTGGATTTGTTTATGGGCCTGCACTCTTGCTGTGAACACATGGAATTGAAGTCCTGGCGATTCTTAATAGAAAATAACATTGCCCACTAATGAACAGGATTTGGCTGGATGCTCTTCATTCCCACTTCTTTGGCCTTGGGATATATCATCCTTTTTGAGATTCCCTTCATAACAAAATGCCTATACCCATGTATATCTCTGAGCAGCATCGGTAGGCCTAAGGTTACTCACATCAAAAACTGTTTTGCTGGGTAAGCAGTTAATTCAGGCGAAATGAACTTCACCATTTGCAGTAATTGTGAAGACAGTGGGCTTTGAGGGAGGCTGCAGTCAAGGCAATGAAAGCCCTGTGCCATATTCAGGGAAGGCAGTCATAGGTTCCACATTTTGTTATTCAATTTAGCAGGTCAGGGTTTAACTGCTCATGTCAGAGTGCCCTGGGTAACTCCAATGGTTTGGGTGGGAGCCAGCTCCAAGAGAGAATGGGTGGCTGTGCTGTATTTTTCATTATTAACACCCAGAGCCTTTATCAAGCAGACCTGTTGTTTTTGTCCTTTTGCCTTGCAGTCAGGTACAAAGACAGGGTGTCAGGTATTGTAGATTGGAGGGTTGTTTTTCTATATAATTTTAGGTTATTTTTACTTCTTAATCCATCAGGCGGTTACTGTCTGGCTGATACTTCTGCTACAGGGCTGCCTTCTATATTGCTTAAACAAGAATTACCTCCATACTGCATATATTATATACTTATTAAGAAAGGCATTTCCTCATGGGCTATGATAAGATCATGGACATTACAACAGCAGCTTAGCCAACCCTTTTCCCAGTAACAAATACTATTCCAATTTACTGTTTTGCAAAGAAAAAAATGCATACAAACCCAAACAACTGTCTGCACCCATGTTTACATCCGGATCTTTATATATGTGCATATACTTTTCTATATGCATATGTATACATAAGTTTGTGCACATGTATATGTGAGTACATATATCTAATTGATTTTAATTAGGTAAGCTTAAGAAGCTCTTGCTGGCTTCAGAGATATTAGTAACTCTACTGGTATTTTTACTTTAGGGATAGTTTAAATGTATGGCCACTGCTTGTGTAGTTTATATACTATGCTATGCATGGACAGATCTCTGTTCTCATGCCATGTCTGCTTTTCAGCCATGCTTCTGCATTTATAAACAGCTGCACTCCTAAGCCTGCAAGTACGAATAATTGCATCTAAAAGGGGTGAACATTTGTAGCTGGCCTTTTCAAAGAAGTCTAAGGGAGTTAATAGCCAAACCCCATTGAATTTGGTTACCTAATTCCTGTGGGTTCTTTGAAAATTCCATCCTTCATGAACTATTTATCTTAATTAACTAATTTAATCAACTATCTGTGAACCAAGCAGTGTAGTAGAGACATAACATGCTGAACCTAATCAGTTTGGGTTGCACAGTAGTTACCTGAAAACTTTGCAATTGAGACTTTAATGACTTTATTATTGGTAGCCATTATCAAGCAGAATCAAAGTGGAACAAGTAACAGAAGCATTGATATCCATCCTGATGCTAGCGTGGCTCTCAGGGTCTTTGAGTTGACTAGTTTGTGTGTTTAGACTTGCTAACAAGGATGGACGATAAACTTCACAGGCTTCCTTCAGGCATCATCTCCGCCTTTAGATGCTCCTGGGAGTTCCTTCTTCAGGCTACAGGAGAGAGAGCTCCTGTGAAAGTTCCCACGCTGGACAAACACTGAGCCCTGTAGGTGCCACTTTGCAGTCTGTACTTTGGTGGCACCTTAATCCATGGAGAGACGTCTGCACTTGAGGAGTGTTCAAGGGAAAAACAAGCAGCACATGAAGGAAAAGCTTCTGAGTCTTCATATGACCCTGCCCAACACTTCTTTCTATTCCATAAGAGCTTTGCCTTCTTGCATCTTTTCATTTTTCAAATCTGTGTTTCAAAAACCTTTGATGTGGGTTTTGTTTTTTAGTTTCTTCTTTGAAAGCCTATTCTGCTCAGTCTGGAAAGCCACAGTTTTAACAGTTCCCCTGTTTGTTCAGAAATAGTATCATTCATATTTGGCATCAGAAGGAAGACTATACTGAAGCCCGAATTTACTCCTATTAAATTAAACCTAATTGAAAAAAGGCAAAGGCATTCATTAACTAGTTAAACAAATGGTATTAAACCTATTTTTTCTTTATTTAAAAGAAGAAAGAAAACAGCTTTAAAGAAATGTAAGTGGAAGAGTAGCTATTAAAACATGCGATGGAAGAAATACACGTTGTTGAAAACTTAAGAAGAAACCACAAACACGTATAACAATAAAAGAAATGTACCTTCTTGGCCATTTCTCTTCTCTGTTATTGTGTCAGATGTTTCTGATTTGAATAAGAGCTTTCCTTCATGTCCCTGAGCTCCTCCTTCCATTTGACTTTACACTGAAGTCATAAACCTGTTGTCATGGAAACAACTGTGACATCACAGATGTAGCATTAACTTCACCACAGGGCAAAATAAATGAATGGTGATGGCCTGTGAGGAGAGAGAACCTTTGTTTGAACCAAAAGCCAAGCTTATCCTAATGTTGGCCTAGAGCCCAGTTACCCCTAGAGCCTTTAGTGGGATCTCAGCCCTTGTTGTAGGCACAGAACAAACACCGCCTTGTAGCAGAGACCTTCTCTTGAAGCTGATGGTCTCTGTAGACAGGACATGGCACAGAAGAAAGGAAGCATTATCAGCTGTATTTAAGGTTGGAAAACTGAGGAAGAGAGAGAGTAAGCAACTTTACCCTGGGCCACAGAGCGGATTTGAGGCAGAGCCCAGAACCGCGCTCAGATAACTCAGCAGGAGCTGCTGGAGATGCCGAAATGCAGGAGTCAGAGCCTGTTTTTGCATATCAGTTCCTGGAAGTCTTTCCCAAGCTCTCTTCAAAACTGAGAAAATATGCAAAAGGCAATTGAGCTTGGGACAAGTTGAAACACTGCTGCAAGCCTTTTAAGAAGTTCAGAATGCCTTTGCCCTCTAGGAAAGTTTGTTTTGGGAAGGTATATATCTCCAGAACCACATGTGGGGTGAAGTCTTTCATGGCAATGTTCCTGTATTCTTCCATAGGCCGGGTTTCCATCCGTGGCTTTTAAAGAGCAACAGCCATCACCTTGAGTTGCTTTCAAATGTAAAGAAGGAGCAGATCTTTTATAAAGCATAAACATAACAGCTGTTATGGCCAACATGACAGAATAAATGGTCTCAGCAATTCATGAGTTTTGCTTGTGTTATGTTAACGACTTTAAGAGTTAAGAGGTTCATCTGAATCTTTGCTTCTGCCATCATGTGGTGACATTGACTGCTTGGCTTACGGTCTGTGCCTTTGTTACCAGCAGATTGGTTACAGTGATGAGCCCAATGTGAGACTGCCCTCTGAGATCTCTCACAAGTTATAGGTAGCACAGTGTGTCACAGGTGGCCTGTTTCTGAGAACAGCTACAAGTGGGCTCCTCCAAGGTGGCATAAACTCCACTTGCTCCATATTTTCAGGGGGAAATAGCCATTTGGATATTGGCCCACTAGCCTGTCTACCTGCTGTGTTATAGCTAGCCGAGGTATCAGGTCAGATTCTCCACTGAATTCAGCATGATGACAGTGACCCCCACTAGATAAGGCATTTTTGCCCAGCATCTTACCCCACAGACACACAATGCCTCCAGCATTATATGGAGTTCCATGGAAGGGTGCCATACCACACCCATGGATTTGAACTTCTGTTGGCTATAATGAGAACTGGGTGGCTAAATCCCAAGCAACTCTCAAACTGGAGGGGTTAAATCCATTTTGCTTTTGCCTGTTAGTCTGTGGCTGAAGAAAAACCATACCATGTGTTTTGAATTGTTTAAACTGATAAGTCTGGCCAGCAATTGAGAGTAAATCATAGTATCAGCACACACCCACAACCTAGCTTGATATACATCTACATTTCAAAGTGACATAAATGAGTCATGAAAGCAGAGTTTTAATTAAAAGGATTGGAAATGTCAGAATATTCTTAAACCTTTTACAGAAAAGACTCACTCCTCCACTACACTTTCATGGGGCAATTGACAACTGTGATTCGTGTAATGGAATTTCAAGGAGAGCTTAGCAGTGTAATTTTGTCCTTTGAAGGGTGAAGTTTTATTAAGGTACACAAAATGTATCTTAATCTGGTACTTTTATCTCAGTAATTGTTTTATCATCTGAACTTATCAATCTTTGTTACTGCAATAGCCATTATATTAGAAGAGGCTTGTGTAACACATGACAGAAAAATAAAGGCATGTCAAAAAACACAATCAGAGTATCACAGTACTTCAGGCCAAACCACGTATTCATTAATCAAGCAAAAGTCTTCATGAAGGTATGTGAATGCAGCAATGAATTGGTGAAAGCTGGAGAGTCATATTTATTCTTGATTTAATAAAATGGTGGCTGGAATAAAATCCTGCTGTTTAAAGTCTAAATTCTCAGTGGAGCCACCTTGTCAAAATAGAATAGTCTGATTTGCCTTGTGTCAGACAGTGAAATGTATCGATCACAAAGCCAAATAAATACAATGAAAACATGATGTTATAGACAATCTGTAAAAATAAGACAGACATTCTTGAAAAACTAGTTTACATGTGCAAAACTGAGTAGGTTCATTGAATGGTATCCACAAGTCATTTATATTTGATTTATGACAATATTTAGTGCCCGCAGTTTACCAGGGAAAATATTTGTCAAGAGCAAATGTTTGAACAGAAATCCAACCAATATGCCATGTCATGTTAATATTCCACATGTAGGGGTTTCAGCTTAAGTGCAGATTACTTATTCATGGACAAAAAGCATCTCTAGAATTAGAATTGGTTATGACAACATTAGAGAGGGAATACTGAGCATCCAGGCTTAAGGCAATATCTGACTGTAAAGACAAGGATGAGTCCTCTGAGGCAATTAAATTACTGCATGTTGCAGCAACTGAGACCTTATCAATTCCTTCAGAAGATCTGATGCTGACCACTCTAAGAGACAAGACGTGATGCCAGGCAGGTTGGGTCAAATCCTGTGGGGCATCTGAACTGTTCTGAAAGGAATCAATCTGGATACAAACACTTATCCCAGGAAATTTTGGTCATTACCAGCTAGTGAATATTAAAGGAGAAGTACTGTAAAGAAGTGTTTGTCAGAGATGCATTAGAAATTTGAAAGAAACAAAATGTAAATGTTTAAATGGAGAGACACTGTGATGAATTTATTCACTCACCTATAATTAAGGCTTATTTTTTCCTGCAGCAATGATTCTTTCTTTAACACGCATAATCATTGTACTGTGTAATGTATTTTGTAGGGTGTGGTGATATTCCTTGTCAGCTAGAAGAGCAATGCCAGTGTGAGCAGCCACCGAACAGTGTTGGAACTAGCATAGAGTTGCATTTTCCCAACTGCTTGTATGACCTGCAAAACTAAACCATTTCAACGTGAGAATCTGTTTTGATTGTGTGGACTTTTGGGAAATGTAGCTTTCTTCTGGAAAGCTGGGCTGATTGTATACCTACAGCTCTGTAACCAGCTCTGAAGATCAAACATCGTTTCTATGTCCCCACATTATGTTAATTTTATTACTAAAGTTAAACAGATATGTCTCAATTTAAGGGATTTTGCCATCAGCTCGTATACAAGCATGTGTGGCTTGGACATAGATGAAAACATTGCCAGTTGGACAGAGGAAAGGAGAGTGTGGAAATATTTCTACTTGAATGAGTCCTCTGAGGGAGTTCTACTTGGTTAAGAGCAGTTCTTCCCTGCTCACTTTCCTTTCCTAGTCTTTACATAGGGACTAGAGGAGCCTCTTTATTTCATCATTATTGTGTACGAGGGAAAGGGATTCTCTGGAATTGAACATTTGTGCTAGAAAGCTTTTATGGCTTGGAACATCTAATGGCAATATTTGTGAGAGCCAAATCACGGTGAAAGACAAATCAAAGACCTGTCAGAAGAAGGAAACTAATTTCTTGTATGCTTGTGGCTGTGCCAACATGTATGATGTCCATGAAGTGCACCCCAGAGGTTATAATTTTGTAGGAAAAGCAATGTATTTATGTTGTTTCCATCACTGTGCTAAGTATCTTTATATCTAGGGCTGTGCCAGTTATAGCAACTGGTACAAGATAGTTATCAGGTATAACTTCAGATCTCAGGTTTGCATATAGCCATAAAGAAGCCATTTTTATTTTTGCTTGCCCTTTTCTGAAGCAGAAGCCAGTATTCCACTCCCAACTCCTTGCTAGTGCTACGGATTTATCTTAGTTCATCCTGGGGTTATAAGGCCCCACCTAGAAGTCTGGCTTGTAGCCAACACTAGAGGGGAGCTGTGGAGCAAACCTCAAGAGCATTCTTGAGGTGTTTGTTTTCCTTTGCAGGCAAAGGGTCAAAGAAAAAATACAGGGGAACCCAAAAGAACACATTGGGACACCAAAAATTACCCAATGACTCAATGGCAGCCATTTTCAAAATAAAGATTCTGAGAGGAAACCAGGGGGTTAAAGAAAGGTCTCTCTAAGCCAAACAGAGAGACAGAATCATGGAATGGTTTGGGTTGGAAATGACCTTAAGCTCATCTAGTTCCAAACCCCTGCCATGGGCAGGCATACCTTCAACTAGACCAGGTTCCTCAAGGTCCTGTCCAGCC
>JANHGB010073893.1:0-10739 GCA_026283785.1 Coracopsis vasa
CCAGGGATGGGGCAGCCACAGCTTCTCTGGGCACCCTGTGCCAGGGCCTCAGCACCCTCACAGGGAAGAATTTCTTCTCAGTATTTATTCTAAACCTCCCCTCTCTCAGTTGCTCCACATGCCCTCATCTACCTATAGAGAGCTCTCCTGCAAATATGCCAAATTCAGAATTCTGTAACAAATTCCTATTTGTTATCCTGATCAACACAGGAACTGAGATTTCCTGAAGCAGCACACTTTCATAAGGAAAGGAGCCATGTCCTGATCCTCAGCTTTTCTTCTAAGGACTCAAATTAATTGTGAGAAAAGTACATACTGATTAGATGTGCAAGTGTAATGTATGCACTGTACCTACTCCTGACTAGGCCAAGCAGCAGGACTGAAACACAAAACTCAAGTAAAAGTTGGAAAGTAAAATCTGTGCTCCCAAACCAAAGCATTCCCTCAAATTCCTGCAAGCCAGATCTGCTGAGTCAGGCACCACTCTGCCCACTGGCTCCAACTCTGACAAAGTTGCTTCTCTTACAGCAATGAAACATGGTTTATGTTTTCCTTCGTTATGAAAATTCCTATCTGAAAACATTGTATGAATGTAGAAAAGAAAGTAAAGATAAGATAGAGGTGCCAATCTGGCAGCATCTCTGCTTGTCAAATGATTAACACATTCATCACCATCGATGAAAACACCCCAACAAAACCAATAGCTGCAAAGGGTATTCACCGGAGTCCATGAAGGGAAGAACAACCCTCCCGAGCATTTTGATCTCTAAAGCTGAAGTTTCCTCTCATGTGAGCTGGGAGTTTGAGAGCACTGAACCCTCTGCCTAGAGGATTAGGGGTTTTTTTCTTTATGTAAAGCCTTTGAAACCAGAAATTTAAACTCTTGTATGTTCAGTGACTGGGCAACTCTTGGTAGCTCTGGCTGCCTTTAATTCTGCCCTCAAGGAAACAAGTTAATGTAACAGAACTGCAGTAACATAAACTTTGTAAGAAAGCCCAATCTAACAAGTTACAGAGGATTTTAGCTGAAGAAAGGTGCTTAATGCTGCTTGGTCAAGAGAGCATAATGGGTTGAGAAAGAAAACTTTTATAAGGAGACTTCTAAAATGGTACAAACTGAGGTAATCCTGTATTTGAGTAATGCAAAAAGTAAGTAAGATAGCTTAATGTCACAATCTGCTCTGTATCACAGGGCTTTGCCTCCTTCCTCGTCATGATGAGCAGAGCAAATTATTTCTGTCCACTGTGGAATTTATTTATTCAGTTACCAGATTCTAAGACATAAGAATGTAAATGGAGGGACTGGGGCTTTTAGGAAAGACAGCCCCTGCACACACACCTCACTCCTGGAAGAAGGAGAAGTAGAAAAAGCATTACCTTTTACAAATACTCAGCAAGTTATGACACAGAGAAGGTGCTGAAGGTGAAGAAGTAGCACAAGACAGATGCGTTAAGTGAGACACTGACTGGTAGATAGGGTAAATAGACGACTTTGTCCTTTACTCCATCGTCTTAAGCACTGCAGGGGAAATACAAAACTGCCAAGTTGTCTTACTCCCAAGCAGAGAAGCAGGCTGTGAAACCTCTGCATTACCTCCTCCAGCTACAATCAACAAGCAAAATAAACATCTAGATTTAATCTGGGATTTTCCTGTTATAATGACATGGTATCTGCAAGCACCCAAACCTGAAAGTCCTGGGCCTGTGAAAACCCAGGGATTCCTTTGAAGGCTGGGCCTCACACTTGGATATTCTTCCTCTTGGTAGCAAACTCCAAAGACATTTTTGCAGTGGGTTGTTTTTTCCCCTTGGTTGGTTGGTTTTCAATGTTCCTGTGCAAGCTTTCCTCCCCTTAAAAACTGATCTCAATCTGCAGGTGAGCACATCTTACTTAAACTTGTACTGGTATGGTCTATGATCTGTGTCAGCCTGTTTACACTTCAGAATTCATTTGCTTCTTTAATTAAACAGCAACAAAAACATGTCTGTATTCAACATTCTTGGAAAAGGCATGTTCTGAGCTGCATAATAGACATCACTAAAGCTTTCCTGGTAGTATTAGTGACTCAAGAGGACAAGGCTTGCTAGTGACAGGGTGTATCTGTAACTTTGTGCAGAGGAACAAATTGCTTTCAGTACATAATTACTTCTGCAATCCTGTAATTCCCCTTTCTTTTAGCCCACAAGCCAAATGGCAAGAGTTTAGGAAAAAGCAGTGGATACATTAGCAAACATTGGTTTGTAGAGAGCTAACACTGCTTTCATTTGAGAGACAGGACTCCCATCTACTACAACCCTCTGGGTAAGCCAATAAACAAGTACACAAGAGGAAACCTGATTAATATCAGACCGTATTTTAAGGAGTTTACAGTGAAGCAAGGCCACATCTGTCCTATTTAACTAATGCCTTGGAGAAGAGAGTGATGAAAGTTGATTCATCCAGCTATTAAAGACCAGGGCTAAGTACAAGAGGTGCAGGCAGGTCTGAACAGTGAGTGCCTGGGCAGGAAAACAGGCAGTTGAAATTCAGTATAAATAAAGCAATGCACGCAGGACACCTTTCAGCTTCACTGTGCAAATATAAGCACTGAGTTGGTATGAAAGAAATGAACCCCCAGTTTTCAGAGATGTAAAAAACCATCAGCTCAAGGCTAGCAGGGGTCAGAAAAAGCAACTGGGGAAAGAAAAGTAAAACCTGAAAATGCTCTTGTATCTTGAAAGCCTTTTAACAGGACAATTGGTATGTAGCATAGAGGAAGGACACATGGATGGCCAAAAGGTCATCCCCATGTGACACAGTTAAACAGAATGTCCTCTTCCAAGCTGTGAAGCCTGGAAGTGATCAGGCAAGCCTATAAACACCAGAAGTGCTTTGAAGCTGTTCAATGTTCCTTCCAGTAAAAAACAAACAAACCAACAAAAAAGGCAACTGGGAGGTGTAAACCAAAACTGCAATGGGTAAGATGAAAAGGAGTAAATTTAATTCTACATGACGTGTAGCTAAACTACACAAATTCTTGACCTACGGTCAAAAAGCTGTGGAGGATTCAAAAAGGGACTGGACGAATGCATGAAAGACCATTCACCAACAAGTTTAGATGCAGACCTACCACAGCTCACATTTGTGAGCTGGAAAAGAAGAAGAATTAAACCATCTGCAGCTAGGAAAGTATTCGGGATAAACAGATGTTCGGGCCATGTTATTATTCCTTCCAAGGTCTCAAAGGTCAGAACATAGAGTGGGCTAGCTTGATTTTGGCCTGATTCAGTGCACCCATTCTTACTGCTCAGCAATCTGTTAAGCATTTGCACTAGGTAAGCAGAATGATTAACTTGAATTAGCTCATTTGTTATGATCTTAGTTAAACCAGGGAAGTGGAAGTTTATGCCCAAGTTCCTCAGTCATGGCCCACATGTGTGAGGATGTCAGGTGTATATTCCGGACCGAGATGTCAGTTTATCTACTAGCAATGTCCAAGGAGTTAAAACCAGATGACTGTAGGTACCCTTCATGATACCCTGTGTAAAACAGTCAATTCAGTGCATTAAAATGAAATCCATGTTTACAAATCTGAGGAAGAGACACACAGAAGAACAGTAAAAGTATATTTAATTTTCTATTAAACCTCCAACCAAAATACATTTTCCCCAAACAGAACTTAAAGCTTTTACATTTCATGATGATCAACACCAGATTTTCTCAGGAGAAAGCAGGTAGAACACTGGTTATACTCCCTCTCTGCTCTCCTGGCAAACCTGATCTTTTGTCCAAGGTGAAAGGTACCAAATCCTGTGAATCTCAAAGCAACATTCTAGTTCCTCCTGTCTTCTGAGTATTTTGTTTCTTTTTTAATTCCAAAGAAGTAATAAGAAAAGGATTTTATAGCAAATTCCTAAAGCCTGTTCTAAAAAAATGCTGTTACAGATCCCCTGTACAAGACCACGTTAATTTAAGCAGCAACAGATTTGCTAGAATGGAAGTCTGAAAGCATTATTACAGCTTCAAAAATATGCAACTAATGTAATTGATATGTCAAACTATCACGTTCCTCCCTTTCTTCCTAAGCTGAAGAGTAAAGCAGCCTCATTCAGCTCTAAGGTTTATAAAATTTTTCATATTGATTAAAACATATTTGTCACAAATACCCACCATATACCATTTGTAGGAGTTAGTGCCTCAAGCTTAGCTTAAAAATCTTTGCCATAGAGAAACTGATAGAATATATTAAGAGAATTAAGGTCTCTAACCACATAATTAAGGTGAGAGAGGTCCAATCAAACCCAGCCTGCACCATGTTATTGATAATGCCTAGTTTCCTTCTACTTTTCATTGTGAAGAATATCAAGTACTAACTGTTTTCTCTAAGGAGCTCAAAGTTTAGCTTTGCCTGGCTGAAGCTGTAGATTCTGAAGTTTCATTGCCATGCCCATGTTCCCAGAGATCTTCAATTTGCCTTGAAAGAATGCCTAAAAAGAAAGAGAGATTCTATGAAATGCAATATAACATATTAGCTCAAATGCACCCTCCATAGTTATAGGCTATTATGTGTGTGTTCAGATCCCGGCCTGCAGTTCTGTAACTCCAACAGTTCTAGCAGACACTAGCATTCACCAACAAATGTATCTTCTGACATTAGAAGATAAAATAGTAAACTGAGTATGTTGTACGCTTATTATATTTGTGACACTTAAAGAGAATGAGCTTGGCGTTGCTTGTTTCTTGGATTATCATAATGATGGATGTGTATACAAAGCAGGGCAGAATACCCAGTGTTTCAGTGATGACAGTTCATAGAATGAAAGTTCACTGCTTCAATTGAAGGCAATAAAGCAGTAAGTGCACAGTAGATGCCACAAATTATTTGTTACTCAAATCCCCCCCAGCCATTACTGGGTCTGTTATTGATTAACTCCATTTTGCTAATCTGGTCTGTGAAGCACACACTAAAGATGTGTGGTTTTTCCTCCAGACTTTGTAAAAAGATGAACCGCACACACTAAAATATCCAAACTGGAGATGTAATTTGCGATAGCTTCTGAGTTTCCTATATGTACATTACAACATTTCTGTAATGTGCTTTACCTTCAAATTCCTCCTAGACCCAAGTTAGTTCCTGTTATTACCAGAACAAAAACTTCAAAGACTGTTACGCCAAGCACTTCAAATTCAGAAGTACAGAACAGCAACTTAAAATTAACACAAACATCTGCTTTACTTGTGCACTATGGCTGCTTTTGACACGCGGAGGAATAAAAAAATCCCAACCAAATAATCACAGACATTCAGTGGATGCTCACCTCAATTTCTGGTTTTTAGCATCACGATAACTCCTTACACTAATGCCAGTTATGACTGTAAAGCCCTTCAAACAGAGGGCCAGTGCTCCTCTTTTCTTAAGTCACACTGCAAACAGTAGTTTTACCCTCTTCTCTGCAAACCAAGCAATAATAATGTCCCCTTCTAGATTACCTATATGATGTCTGAGATAATATGTACCTCTTCAAGAGAGTAGATACTGTCTTTCTTGATTAATCTTACTTTGGCCAAATTGTTCAGAGGAAGTCAAGAATGGTCATTCTTCAAGTCTGCCATGGCAGTTTTGGAAGGGGGATTTATTTATATGATTTCAACTTAAACACAGTCAAACCAAACAAATCACACCTCTTATCTCATCTTTGCTATACTTACTGTCTGAGGATTCATTTTGCCAGTCATGAGGGCTAACAGATCAGTGTCTGCCATTGTAATGGTACAATCCGCCTTCTTATCTGTAAGACAGAGTTGACTATGAAGATTTAAACTGAGAGATGAAACAGCAACAGAGGCTGCAACTCTATGAAGTATCTTTTGATACTACAAGTTAGCAAAATGGTACCATAAGTAAATACAAATAGCAGCCATTATAAAAGTATCAGTAAGAGCTCACAAGATCAGCAAGAGATAGCCAAGAGGCATCTGTGCCACCTTGTAGCACAGACAAGGTGCTACATCCCAGCAGCCCAACACTGAAGATAGATGGACCTCTCTGAAGTGTGCTAAGCAAATTTATTCCTTGTAAAGAAATAATAATCTACTTGTAATCAGACAGAATGTTAACTGCAAGCATTGGCAATCATCTAAATTTGCTAGTATTTCAACCCAAAGAGATGTGTTTTCCCCTGTGATGCTCTCTGAAGATACCCATCACTGACATTTCTGGCATTTCCTGCCCTCTCCTTCAATGGGAACAACATGTGCATTCTAAAAGCACTCATCTGAATTAATTCAAGTCCAGAAGTTTTTAGGATCTTCTTACTAGAAATAAGCTGAAAAATTATCCTCATAAGCTCCAACAGAAATACTGATGTACATACGAAAGGGCTGAAACCTGCATGCATGTTTCTTTGGTAAAATGTCCATGCAATAGAAAACAGTGCTTTTCTTTTTGTAGTAACTTAAATCAATGAATTCCAAATCAAACCCTCTGTCATGTTTCTAATTAAAAGCTTTACAATCCAGGTTCATGGATATATGAAATTCTGACAACTACTGTCTTTGGCTTTTTATATATCGCTAGGATGCATGACTACAGAAATAAGACAAACCAATAAGGGAGAAGTACAATCCTTAGTTTCCAAGGATTCTATAAAACCCAAGAATTTTATGAGGTTCCCCACCACCACCCAGTCTGTGTCTTATTTATGTCTGCCTTTTTTTTTTTAATGGAACTTGAAGTTTATATCAGCTGGTACAGTATTGAAATTAGTCCAGTTTTATCGCTGTAGAGAAGTAATTCGATGAGCTAGACCAGCTTATTGCCACCAGTGTCTCCAACTAATCACATTTCTGGCCCAAATTTTAAAAGGTGAGAACAATAAAACCCCTGAGATCTGAATGATTTCATTAGGGTTTTTTTAATTGTTATTCCTGTAAGAGTCATCTGACAGATCTGTCTGGAGCTTCTAAGAAAACACGCAGTTATGTAGACAGAATTCAAAGATGTTTAGTTCTTGGTCCAACATCATGGATTAGAAGTGTCAGTAATAAGAAAAGATTAAACTGAAGGTAGCTAAGTTTAAAGTTAAGGCAGCTCTACACCACTTTTGCTCAAGGTCACTCCAGCTTAAAGAGAGTATGAATTTATATTCTTGTCATTAGTCTGATGTGTTTTCTGCAATGACAGACTAAAATAGCACTCACCTGAATTAACTGCTACGGAGCCTTTGCCATTTTTCACATCTACTATCCAAGTTGCTTCTTTCCCACCAGGACCATCTTTTATTTTGAAGGCAAAGACTCCACCAATTTTCTTGACAAATTGCTCTCCTTCCTGGGATGACCATGTAATGTGTGAATTACTCATTTACTTCAAAGTAACTTTAACATAGTTTGAATGAAATAAAGTAATCTAAAAGCCTTTATCCTTTCCAATAAAAAGAAATCCCCATTATTTCCCTCTATCAGCCTTCATTTAAACAATTTACTAAAAAATAAACACACCCAAAAATATCAAAACAAAACCCCACAAACTATGACTATCCATGTATTTATATTAAAATCTATCAACTAAGAAAAATGAGCAGTGTCCTAACAGTCTTGTCTTGATGCAAGCCTGACAAAATGTGATTTCATCCTCTAATCACACTTACAAAGCAAGCAACAAACACCAAGCATAAACTTTAAATTTCCTCATTTAGCTACAAGCTCCTCATGTACAATCCGAACTTGCCTTTTCTGAAATACACTTATGCAGGTAGGAACTGGATGAAAAAGATGGTTTTAAATCATAGCACAGCATAGAAAGATTTCTGGCACAGCGAAACTTAAAGCTGTAACATTAGTTTCAGTAAGGAGTACTGAGGAAGTGATTGATGATACTATACACCCATGAGGCTTCACACATGTCCTGTCATAAATTACAACAGGTAAAAGAAGTAGTCAAATACCTCTTGGAGCTTCTTTTCAATCTCTTTGAAGACCAAATGTGACTTAAATCCATCCACTTCTGCGCTGACAGGCACAGCCGCAATACGGCCGGTGCTGCAATGAGAAACCCAGTCATTTACATCCCTTTAATCACACTTTCTGCATATTCAAATTATCATGAAGAGGCCTCTCACACCAGTGAGAACAGCCACACTAAAACACTTCAGCAGGATAGAGCAAATATATGACATCGCTATGAAGCTTACTATCTGATGGGCTTGACAGTCTGAATGACGATCACTTGAAGTACCTACATGTCTTTACATGTACGGACATGACACTAGTCTTACACTGACAGCAGATCATCCATTTTAAGATAAACTAGTAAACACTACTGTCACAGCTGGTGTGAGGGGAGAGCAGCACATGCGCCATTTCAGAGAAATACTTCCTCTTTTTTTGGCGAAACAAATCTTTTACCTCCCAGTTCAAGTGGGTCTCAACTGTCACAAGAGGTACTAAGCATTACTCCCAATTCTCTGGAGCAGTCATCCTACATGGCCTGAATTAACAGCATGAAACCTAATTCTTCATTTCTACAGAGGCTCCCAAAGATGAAGTATAGATACGTGCAGAGAAATGGCAATTCAAGCAGCAGTAAAAACAAGCTTACAGGTGTTACCATCTCTTGGCAGCACAGCTGTGGTCAGGTCTGATATTGTTACAGTGACAGAATCGCTTAAGCAACGTTGCTACAACTTGTGTGGTACTAACACTACTCCATAGAGGTACGCAAGGGTAGCAGTAGTAGTGACTGTCTCATCTGAAGAAGGCACATCAATTTTGCTAATAAACCAAGGCTGTATTAAGAGGATGTGAAGTTATAATGTGTCAAAAAAAGAACTGTTTCAAAGACTAATCCAAAACCGAATCAAGTCCTGCTGTCATTTACCTTGATGTACATTCTTAGCAGCTATTACTAAAGTCACTAATTACAAGATAGCTCTTAATCCAGTGATTAAGACTGGATTGTGCATTGCTGTAGAAAACATGGTATGAAGTATCTTCATTAACATTCATGAAATGCCACCACCTTTGCCTTACTTACACAATACACATCAGCACTCAATTACATAAGCAGTGTCAGGAGGGATCAGCCACACTGTTTCGTTCCAAAGTCTGATTAATATACATTAGCGCAAATCCTTGTGTCAGGTGCCTCCTGCACACCAAGCCCTTCGGAGAACTACAAGGTTTTAAGCTTCTCTAATGCAAGATCAAACTACTATTGCTGAGATTTGAGTTGTGCCTAAGAAAGACTCTTAAAATATCTCCATACCAGTAAGGGTGAAGTGAGCTGTAGTAAATGAGACTTAAGTTCTTTCAGGAGAAGTATTATCTATACCTGCAAAGCTTTTCCTGATGGGAAGGCACTACTTCTAGTAGTACCTCAAGGTTAACAGTACACAAAGAACAACAGATTCCCCGTTCCATACAATTACAATATCTTGTAAGACAATGCTCAAAGTAATGAAAAGCAGTATATTCCCTATAGAAACATTTCGCCCTCTGATTTGAAACTGCACCAACTCCCACTGCCAAGTTTTGCGAGCATGTTTGAAGGGACTCTATGAGAAGACATGTATCACACACTTTCTCATGTGGTCTGCCCTTGTAAAAGTGATAGAATTGCCACTTCTGACACTGTACTACAGAATTGCCACAACTGACACTGTACTATAGAAAATCACTGCTACAGCCCTTCAAAGTTCAACTGTTTCTCTCATTACCTAATCCAAAGATTACATAGTCACCTTCCAGGAATGGTACAGGCCTAGCTAAAACAGACATTAGAAACCTGAGTTGGGAGGGGAATATTTCTATCTGGAAGTCCAATACCTGATATATTTTTGGAGCAAATATAAAGTATTGGCATCAAGCTTTAAAACCAAACCCATAATACCCACGAAGAATGGCTCGATCTTTCTAATCAAAGTTGAAAGTAAAAACATAAAGGGACCTGTGTATTAAAAGAGCATTTCCTGAAATTTTGGTGTATTTACAATTCTGAAGTATTTTCTCTCAGTCCATCCTGGCGCAGAACTAGAGCAGGCGGCAAGACAGCTTCATAGCAGCATTCTCCTCTCACCCTCAAGTGTGCTACCTTGCAAGTGCAAATTCTTTAGCCAGGACGGAAGGAGCAGTATGCCTGAATTCTAAGGAGTGCTTTGAATACCAATGTAATACAGAGCTGAAAACAAGTCTTCATGAAACCAAACCAGTAACAATTGTAGCAGTGAAAACAGTGGGTATGTCTATTCCCATGGATGTCTGACTTTTTTTCACAAGTTCTTAGTTTCAATTAAATCATTTTAATGTGGCCTGGTTTGTTCTTGGATGGGTTTTTTGTTTTGTTAGTTTTTTTCTCCAAACATTAGACTCTTCCTTACAGGAAATCATGTGAGCCATTTCTATGGGCCAGTCTGCTCTTTTCAGTAATTCAGAACTCACACTGCAGGAATAGACAGTGTGTATGTTACAGTCTCTTGTATACACCTGTGGTGCAGCAGGTACACAACAGTTCCAATTGCTGAGCAAGTTCTAGTTTACAGTGCAATCTCTTCCTTGCACAGAGGGAAACAATAATACTAAAAATAATGCATTTGGAAACACAAAGATACAGAAGCATGAGCAGCACAAAGCAACCTTAGTTTACACCACCACTGAACCCACTGCTGAAGTTTCCAATTACAGAATAGAATCACAGAATGGTTTAGGTTGGAAGGGACCTTAAAGCTCATCCAGTTCCAACCCCCTGCCATGGGCAGGGACA
>JANHGB010073893.1:10839-23892 GCA_026283785.1 Coracopsis vasa
CACCCTCACAGGGAAGAACTTCTTCCTTATATCTAATCTCAGCCTCCCCTCTGGCAGGTTAAAGCCATTCCCCCTTGTCCTGTCCCTACAGGCCCTTGTCCAAAGCCCCCCTCCAGACTTCTTGCAACCCCTTTAGGCACTGGAGCTGCTCTAAGGCCTCCCCGTAAGGAGCCTTCTCTCCTTCGTGCTGAAGCCCTCCGGAGCGCTCTCTTGCTCTCTGCAGTGTGAAGGATGAGCACTCTGTAGGGTCCCGCTGTCTCCTCCGGATCCAGCCGCGGCAGAGGCAGCCGCACGGCTCCCGGGCCGGCGCGGTGCCGGTGTCTCACCTGCGGTGTTCCGGGAAGCCCATGCCGTACAGCGTCACCACCGCGGCCCCGCCGAGGCCCAGGTTGTGCTGCAGCGCGACCTTTGCCCCGGGGACCTGCCGCCGTCCGGCCAGGCCGCGCAGCTGCCAGCAGAGTTCGGCGCACTGCGCCAGGCCTGAGGAATCGAGCACAGAGAGACACAAAGAACACGCTATGGGTATGTTCCATAAACCTCCCTCCTTGGAAAGACATTCAGGGACTACTAAAGATAGGATTTGAGAACGTTAATTCAGGTACATAGAAACAGCTTCTCCTGGGAGTCCCAAAATGAAGGTGGATCCCTTAACACTACAGCCCCGATTTTCAGCTGGCATTTCCCCTCCATCTCCCCTTATTATCAACTATTTCTGCAACTGCGATCCCATTCCACCACACGTTTCTTCTTCCCTCCATCCCTTCCTCGCCTTTCTCCCAGGTAACCGTGTAGGCATCTGTATTTTACACATGGCACTGTACACACTGCCAATTGAAACGTTACAAAGAGGGAGAGTAAGAGTGTTGTCATTCCAGGCACAGAGGAGAATTAACAGGTTTCACTTACATTCTCTCAGCCTCAAGGAGAGAATGTGCCCTGGAATGACTTGGAAACTTAAGGCAACTTGTATGACCTCTGATTGGCACACAGCTGGCCTCCAGACTGTTTTAGACTGAAATTAAGCTGACAGCCCGTAGCCATGGTCATTTTCTGCTTTTTAACAACTCCTTCCCTGATTCCGTGGCAATAGAAACGGGAACACCAGTAACTGCCTCTACATGTATCACTGAGTAACTGACAAAGACTGAACACAGACCTAGCAATATAATGCTCCCATCCTGTTATAGATGCCCACAGTCTCATTTACACAGAATGTTCTCCTTCCAAAGCTGCCTAATACTCTCCCCGCCCATCAACTGCAGGTTGCCCAGCTGCTAAGATTAAGATTTGTTCTTTTACAAGGTTTCCTCTTCTCCAGTTTTCTAACAGCTTCTCATTTCCAAACAAGGAAGGTGAATTATCTTCACAAATCCAAATATATTATATCCACTATATATGCTTATATATCCATTATACACGCTTGCTCATTTAGAAGCAAGCACAGCAGTTTGAAGAAAACAAAAAACAAAAGGAAAAAGGAAAGCCCATGTTGCTGGGAAATGATGACTGAGCTTCCACTGTAAACATCAGGTAAATATTTTGCCATCCAAGTGTTAAGAAATAGCTTTTATTACAGCTAACAATGGTATAGGCTATTCAGCTGCAGTAAAAATCTTCCAAATCTGAATTTTAAAGGATGAAAACAGGAAAATTCAAACTACATTCATCAGGAGTTGTACTACTGAGCATTATTTAGCAAAAAGTTAAGCTGTTTTGCAGGTTGCTTTTGTAACAGGGGGGAAAAAAGCACCATAAAATTAAGTAAGTGCTCACGATCAAAATCACACTCCAAGTCTTTTGGTTTGAGCAATCCTACACGGTCAACCTGCCTTAGTTGGAAATGAGAATCAACTCCGGAGCTTCCTTCTAGTCTCATGAAGCCCTCATGTTTCATACAGACAAATGCAAGTGGGAAGCATCTGCTGGCCCAAGAGCTGTATCTTGTATCTAACTGGTGTGATTAAATCACATGGTTTTGCATACCTGTAGCACCAAGTGGATGTCCCTTGGAAATCAAGCCACCACTAGGATTAATAACCCATTTTCCTCCATAAGTGTTATCTCCTCTGTCAATCAGGTCACATGCTTTTCCTATAAAACAGTAATTACAAAAGTAATCACTTTCAAGTGATTTTTCAATTCTGTTGTCACCAAGTTGCAAATACCAGGTCAGTTTTGCACATCTAAATCCACAATGTGGTTTATGCCATTTCACTAATCTCTAATTAGACTAATGTCTAATGAGCCTACCATTTCAAGGTAAGTTTCACATACTATTAAGGTCAGACTGACGGAAAGGTGGTGAGAATTGCACTATTAAATTACTATAGACAAGACTTACTGGACAGTCAAGTACCATGAGAATTGTTCTTTATCTTCAATTAAAGGAATTAATCTAAAAGGCTTAATGCTCTGATTTAAACAGCATCAAACATTTACTAGTTTTACTGTAGATACCATAAAACTGAGAAGGTTAACAGCAGAAAGCAAGCAGTGGCAAACACTGGAAGACCTACAAACACATGAAGTCTTCCTAAAGTTCCACAAACTTGTTTCAGTGAGAAGTTTAGAGATAATGCAACACACCATCTAGTGACAGAGTATGATATTTTCCCTAATTAAAAACAAATTGGAGAAAGACTACATCAGATGGTTATTTATACAAAGCAAGAGTACATTTAAATACATCAAATACTAAAGTAGCAGTTCAATGCATTATTTATTTGAAATCAAAAAACCTTTTCAGCAGAAAATTTTCATGGTTGGACTTACATAAAAGAACTAAACTCCACTGCCATTTAACGTGTTGTAAATCCACTCACTTCAATGAATTAAACTAATCTGGACAGATTGTGCATTGTTGCCCTGTTGACTTTAGAGGCATGTTCGCAACTTGCCAACAACTCTTTATTTTCAACAGCAAATATGTTTCAAGATTTTGAGAAGAGTCACACTGAAGATGAGGAACATGCCCTCTACAGGCAGTTCTTGTCTCATTTTTATCTTCTTAAAAGGAAATACAAAGATGGAGGGAAATTTTGGGGTAGGTAGCTACATGGCCCTGAAAAGGGGGCGTAACACCGAGAAAGATCACAAAAGTCCTCAGTTTCCTTGTTCTGCTTTCTTAAAAGAGCCATCCCTGCACATGCTAGCCATAGGATTTCACACAGTTGCCCAACACTTTAATTAGCTTTGTAGATTTCTTCAGAAATCACAGTAAAGTGATTCTAGAGTCTGCAGGTCTTCCTTATGTTACCACAGTGGTAACTTGCTTTTTCCTCTTACGAAGTAAGCCAATAAGACTTTCAAATACAGACTGTCCAACAGACAGTTCAAAGTTTTGATTATATGAACAGATACAAAGGCATTTTTAATGCTTTCCATTTTACTAAAACAATGGTCTCCATTGATGCTATTACCTTCTGGACAGAGTCCCAGAGCTTCGTAGGTGATTAACTCATTAACTGAGAAACAGTCATGAAGTTCGATCACATCAACATCTGTAGGTTTTAGGCCTGCTTTTTCAAAACACGTTTCAGCAGCTTTTTTAGTCATATCATAGCCAACCTGCAGCGAGAAGAAATTGTACCTTAAAATATCATTAAAGACACATTAAAATGAAAAGCAGTTTCATTTCTACACTTAATTTTAAATGTGTTTCTATCTACCCTGCAACTGAGGTAGGAGGTGGCATTCTCATTATTTTTCATGCATCTTATATCACAGTTTAATGTTCATAGAGTATGAAGTGCATAGAAAGAAATAATACATTCCAAGTCTTGGTGTTGGCATGTGGAAGCTTTGCTGGGGAATATCCTCTGTTTTCCCAACCTTGCTCACAAGATTAATTGCTCCTTTGCATGACTCAGGCAAACAGCCTTGAAACAAAGCCTCAAACTTTCTTGCTGCCTTTTTCAATCAGCCATCTAACTAGAACTGTATTTGAAACCCAGACAGGACATGACTGCAGCAGAAACTATTGGATATTTTAATGGTTGACTTACATCAAATATCAGTTTGCAGTGGGATCCAGATTTCACAGTTCATGTCTTTCCTTTCATTCTACTTACCCAAGTAATGACTATACCCAACAGGTTATTTCAGGCTCAACATTACACAGACATAAGTAAAATTGTTTTAAATAAAGTTCTTCTTGCTTTTCAATTGTTTAAGAGCAGCCTTTAAATAACTGGTTGAAAATGAGGGGTTTGATAGCCTGTTTATAAAGTTCTGACTATTATTCCACAACCATACTCATTGCTTCTTCCACCTGCCCAAATGAAATTACTTATGTATTTGCCACAGAGTATAATTTGTTTGCTAACTGACATGTTAATGTCTACAGTATCATGAAAACTTGCAGGTATTAAAAAACCCAACACTGAGGAGTACCAGGGAATACAGAACTATAAACCTACCATCTTCATACAACTGTTTTCTTCAAATGTGCTTGGATAATCAGTAGCCATCACCTGGGCTAGGATTTCCACAGATTGTGGCTGCAACTTATGCCTTTTCACAAACTCCTCACCAGCCAAAACTGCAGCTGCAGCACCATTTGATGTTGGACTGATTGAAAGAAAAATAATGATGTCAGCGTTCTGTATTAGTAATGTCAATCTTCCATTGAATTATCTTATAATGTAAACCAGAACAACCCAAAAATGACAAAAAGACACTTTGGCTGATACCACAGAAACTATAAATTCCATCAGTGTTTGCTGGACACTTTAAGCAATAGTCTTAACAGACATTCGAAAAGCATGACATCAAAATACAAACAAATCATTATGGTTTTTTTCAATTTAGAAAGAATATCAAACCTTCTACCTGGCTATAGACATTGTTAGCAACAAGCCTTTCAGGAGGGTATAGGAAAGGCTGAAGAGAAGAATTAACAGCAGTGGATACTCATTGATAAAAGAGAATCAAGTGTTCAAGGCCAGGTTGGACAGAGCCTTGGGTGACATGTTCTGGTGTGAAGCGTCCCTGTTCACGGCAGGGGGGTTGGAACTTGATGATCTTAAGGTCCTTTCCAACCCAAACCATTTTATGGTTCTATGAATGACAAGAGAGCCCCAAAGTACTAAATACATTTCAGCTTACTGTGTTATACTGTGAACAAGTACCTAGATAGTGTTTGATCAGCACAGAGATTCCACATCTGTTTTATTTATAAGAAGTTTTACTTCAAATAATCTGTCCATTTTAATTCACATGCAAACAGACTTGTATTTAACTAGATGCCCTACCGTATTTGGCTTAACATCAAGTTTTATTCCACAATGCTAAGTCCTCTCCTTACCAACACTGTAAGACAGTCAAGAAATCAAAAATCTTGCGAGAATGCAAAACTTCATCTAATGTGTACTTCTCCTGGAACTGGGAATACCTGGGAAGAACAGACAGACACCATCTTTTAGTACAGCCCTTAGCAGTAGACACACTAATATCACGCTATTAGGCAGATACAGAGCTGATTTTACAAAATATAAGGCACTGGATATAGAGTTTATGCTGGGTATAATTTTCACTCCCTAAGAAATAATATACTCTAAAAATAATACTCAGTTTTGCATGATGTTTTTAACAGCAACATATGTTCAGTGTAGAGGTAGAGCACGTAACTCACGGGTTGTTAGTTGAGTGGCTATGATTCTTCCATGCAATTTTTGCAAAGTATTCTGGATTTGTCCCTGGAAGGGGAAAGAAAGCTGTGTTGAAATGTTTGTTTACCCAAGCAGTGCAAACATAACATAGCATGTTAAATATTGGTTTGACCTTTACAAGCATCTTTAAGAGACTCATTGTCATCAAGGCTTTCCTTAGAACTCAGGTCTAAAAATTAGCTAAAGGCTACTAAAAATAACCGAGTTTTAGCTAGCAGACATCCTATTTGGATATTTAACACTTACTGACATAAAAATACAGAAAATAAGTGCATTTTATTTGAGATATTATTATATTACTGAAACTCGAATGCCCATTTCCCTATCAGTACAAAACAGCTGTGCTGAAATACTGGAGTCTAAAATTTTCCCACATACTAGTCTAAAACTAAGTGCAAATAAAAGATGCTCAACCCACCAGCCTGTTATCTTGGAGCCAATTCCCTTGTCTGCTGAGGGGGTAAGAAATGGCAGTGGCAGCAGCCTAGTGCTATAGATTGAATCAAATACCCAAAAGCTTTTGTGAGGCAATTCAGTCTCATGCCTCTCTACCCATCCTAAAGCACATGGAAAACATGCAGGAAGTTACACAGTCTTATTGCCCAGATCTTACAAAAGCACAAACCATTTCATTAGCGTGATTACCAGACACTCTGTATCACAGCCTTATTTTGTCTCCTGACGGTTTTGCTTGCCTACACATCACCAACTTTTCTGTAGGTAACTCTTTATCCAAATGTATTCCTGTATGTGTTAGCTGTAGATGCTGCAGTTGTAGTACTTGGGTAGAAGAAAGGACACTGAATACCATCAGTTTAAAAAACCAAAATCCTAAGTAATTTTAATTCACTTCATTAGAAGAGGACAATGAAAAAAATGATGTCTTTTAACATACCATATTTCTCCATATGTTCTTTGCCAGCATTTGCAAACATCTGAGGTGCTACAGGAGCACTTGCTAAGCCATATTTATTTATCATAATTTCCAAATGTTTGTCAATTGGATTAGTTCTGTCTGAAAACTAAAAAGAAGAGGAAGGGTTAAAAAGCAAGTCATAACTTCCTTTTCTTTACAAGATCACCACAAAAGTGCTATGTATTTCAAGCAAAACAGAGGAGTTTGATATTTTAACAACTCCACTTTTTGAAGCATTCATAACTTCCCAACAATAAGAAAGAGTAAATGAGCAGAAAATCCGTAACTGTATAATCACTGCACTGATTCATGACAAGGACTATTCCTATATGACTTCTCACCTCAGCTTAAAATCCTACAGTTAATATAGTTCCAAGTTATAAAATCAACACCGTATTAGTATTTTTAATGACGCTTAGATGAAATATCATAAAGCATGTTAAAGATAACTCTTACTCATTCCAAATCAGTTGTTAAATTTAACATTTCTCACCCAGACCTCTGCATATATACTCAAATTTGGCAGTTGTGTAGTTAAATGGGCTCCAATATTGCTTGCCAGACATATGGGCTCTAATATTGCTTGCCATAAGGCAGAATACAAACAACCCACACAGACACTTCTCCAGTAAAAGCAAAGAAGAGGCAGGAAAGAAAGGCTTACAAAAGCCCTTAGTTTTTGGGAAAGTGTTCAGCTGAGTAAGCATCAAGCAGAAAGCCAGAAGACCCAGATTCTTTCTTTCATTTGCTGTGTCATTTTGATAAAGATACTTCAATTGCTCAGTGCTTCAGTATTCTATCCAGTGTTTTCATTATTCCCCTGCTTTTAACGTATTGGCTAAATACTAAAAGCATGACATACCACCAAAAAAAATCATTCTAGAACATTCCACAAAATTTGTGTACCACAGCTGCAATCAGAATCATAGAACTCATTAGAAGTTTCTGTGGATCAAAACAATGGCTTATTTTGTAATCATCTACAGCAACATCTTAAAGCAACTGGTATTTATTAGCATATGTCTCAGAGAATGAGGAGGTGTATTTAATCTATGAATGTAATGAAATGTATGGAGTGTTTCAGACACTTACACCTAAGGCAAGGGATCCTTTTGCCATCCTCTCAAAGCCAAGGGCCAGAACACAGTCTGCCAAACCTTAAGATAAAAATTGTGGCTATTTAAAACACAATATAATGATAAATGACATCACATACTAACAACTCAATAATAAGAGATATACATAAATATCTACCAGCTGTTCTTCCCCCTTTCTTAATTTTTGAAGGAGAGACAAATTGGAGTGGGAATTGTACTGATACAAACATGTTGAAACTGAAGAATGAGAGATCACTACAGGGGTTGGGTTTACTTTCAACCTGTTTGACAGCAATTATCATAGATGACCAAGCGCTTACATCTCTGCTACAAATACTACAATGATCATACAGAATGTTACTATAGTTTTCATTCCAGAAACATCAGCACTTAAGTGCAAGAAAGTATCAAAGTCCACAAAGGAACTGCAGAAACAGAAGGGAAGACTCATCTGTCAGTTCAAAGCATGGTCTGTCACAAGGCATTGCTCTCTTCCCCTCCCTTCCAAAAAGTGCATTGGTCAAACACTGGTGTTAACTTCAAGTTAAAAAAAGAAGAAAAAAGCTAAGCTTTTTAGCAGATTCTTCTCTCCTTTTCATCCTGCAGAGTCTAGTGTCTATAATGCGACTTCTTCTGCACTACTCCAGACAATTCTTCCAGGAAAAACTTACCTGGCTTCCTATTTACTAGGTGCATACAGCTTCTGACACAGGAAAGAACATTTCTATCCATAGACACCATCTTACTGCATCACTGGCATAGTCTCTTAGGTGCACACAGGATGCTCTAGTGATAGCCTTGCTCTTTTAAGTGCTTGGTCTTATATTTGCATATATATAAGTGATCAACCTTTTCAGCTGAGTGAGGCAGAAAATACCGTTTTGCCTATGAGGATAGTACACTTACAAATTGGAGTACTCGCACATTCACTAGTTCCGTTCTTCATTCAAGTTATATTTGTAGAAATAGAGAATACGTATCACCCAGCCCCAGAACAAAACAACTCACCTCCTTCTACTAGTTGTCTGGCCATGAACAAAGCAGTTGATCCAGTAGCACAGTTGTTGTTAACATTAATGATAGGAATGCCAGTCAAACCCAAACCATGATAGATTGCCCGTTGTCCACAGGTCGAATCACCTTTACGCATGGACACAACATTAAAATAAGGTACATACTCAAAGTTGACTAGCAAAACAAAATCCAACCATGTGTGTGCAATGCTAATACTTCAACAGTAAACTTGAACTTTTGAACTGTCATCTGGAGTATCTCCCAAGTATCCACTGTACAAGAACCTTAGAAACAAGATGAAAATCATCATATTTTAAAAACATAAGTTAGTCCTGCTTCTGTGATAACAGGCTGTGAATAAATGGAAGGTAACTGGAGAGGACAGAAACATCTTACAGGTGTGGCTTGGAAGTTGCTAAAAGTATCACAGCTGACTGACCCTACTAATGTCCTAATACAGTCATTAATAGAGAAACAGGAAGAAAGTAAACAGAAAACTCTCTCTGGAACGGAAACAAATTTCCTATAATAGAAATCTGACTTTGGCTGCTTTGAGAAATACACCAGGCATCTATGCACTGGAGTGGCAAGAAAAGGTTCAAACCAGTCACTTAACACCATCTCCTTTCACTACATTAAGCAGTAACTGGAAGTTAAAAGCTTCTGCTAAGAAAACTGTTTGGAGGTTTGTGCTGGTTTTGGCTGCTTCAGCTGCAAAGCATTATTCTGGAGCCACGCTAATGCGTGTACTCTCAATAATCTTATACAGTACATTAAATTATGGTTATTTTTCTATATATGTCCATAGGATTGAAAAAGTTATGAACCTCTTACAGAGTACATCTCATCTATCACTTAGGAGTTGAGTCCAAGCACGTACCTCTGTTGTGTTCTTGGGCTGAAAGTGCAAGGACACATTACAGTTCTGATTCCCAAAATACCCCCTAGCAACTCCAGAGCAGTGGACAAACAAGCATATCCACTCCAGTGTGCACACAGAATCACACAGAGAATAAACAACTTTTCAAATCCACTGCCATAAAACTTTGTCATACATAAGGTTTGCACCGCCTCAAGAAATACACAACCTGGTCTTGCCGAAAGAGCTACTTGCATAAAACATATTTGTAAGCCACAACTTTATATAAGCCTTTCTATACCCATGACTACAGCTGTAAACTCCACACATAAACAGACATAGATCTGTGACCACTAAAAATAATAGATTTTTTTAAAGTCTGAGACAGTTCTACACAATTAAATATAACCTGAAATGGATGGGATCCCCCATACTTTATCCACACAGATGTGGACAAGCTTTATCTACACAGATGTCTGCAAATGTCACATCTCAAACAAATGACAGTGCTTACCATAAACATAACCCACACATGCTTGCTCCACTTCTGAGTAATGAATCCCAGCATCAGCTAAAGCCTTTTGGCCTAAAAGAAGTTAAAGAGTTGAAAAGAAGTTAAAAGTTGAAGAAAAAAACTCCACCAAACCCATCTCTCCCAACCAGAACAAGCAAACCTGGAGTACTATGTATAATTCATGCATTCACAAACAAGAAAAAGAGATAGCTGTAAAAATTACTTATTATATGATGCAGATGGTTAAGATAATCTTGCATCTTAGTTCTCATAAAGACAATTTTGCAGTGTTTTGAGTTCTGAACAAGCTCCTCTATCAGAAAATTTTATGCATCTGTGTTCATGCACATTGTTTGTCCCAATAAAAGTACATCTGAAGAATATAGGTAGGATATAGGTAATAATATAGGACACTTAAAATAAATGTCCCTGTCAATTTTAAACTGTCCTTCTGACTTCAGCACGGGAAGGCAGTGAACTGAGCAGGTCAGTTACGGATTTTGTGAGTTTTTTATCAGTTTTAGATTTGCTTTTAATATATGTAACTATTTACTGAACAGTAGTATTCCCTCATATGTATAACAAAAATATTAACTGTCAGACTTAAAATAAGGTCAGCAATCAAACTAAATGCTTCATTATTAAATTACCTGCCTCCTTAGCCATGTCAGGATAATCCATGTTCTCACTAGGCTTTGCAAACTGATGAGAAAAAACAAGGAAAACAAACAAGAAACCAAACAAGAACAAATTACAGTGAGATTTCATAGATCTTTTGCTCTAATTGGTATATTTAAAGCTTTATATTTAACTTAGAAATAGGTTTGTGAACAATCAGTTTTAAATAATGCAAACAATTTCATCTAATTGACCCAAAAGCACATGCACAAAACCCGCACAATTCCCAAGTGCTACTGACAGGCCCTGTTGTTAGCCTGTGGTGGCTAACAACAGAAAATAGTACTCAGGACCTTCTTTGCTCAGTGGCAAAGAAGATCCGTGATTTAAATGGAGATATATAGTAATCCTGTCCAAAGCCTTTGGGTGGGACAGAGAATAACTGTCATCTTCACTGATTCATTGTAACACAAGGTTAGTGTTCTAGATTCATTGTAACACAAGATTATGATCTTCACTAAGGCTTTGATAAATATTTCCTTTCCACTTTATTTTGTTATCCTCCTCTTTGTAACAAGAAAATGCTTGGGTTTTGCATGGAACTTAATTTTGTATAAAGCCTCCCTTTCCTGAGCCTTATTCCCCTTTGTTACAAATCCTATCACACCTTACCTCTCACCAGAGGTGGTATTTCTATTTTCTTTGCAGTATGACTCATTAGAAACCACCAACAAACATATGTTGTGCATCTTTACATCATTCACAAAAGGTGTCACTGCTAAAAAACCCCACCTCATACTAACAACTTGTAGTTCTACACATTATTTGACCTTCACTGTTAGTATATAAAAGGTAATAGGCTAACTCCTCACTCTCACCACCCAGCTCCAGCCGTTCACAACACTTAGCTGTACTTTCTGTAGTGCCTCATTTCCTTAATTTAGACAGAGAACCTTCGTACTGAAGCTTACAAGGAAAATCAGTCAGTGAATTGATGACTGTAAAAGTCTGTAAGAGCAATTGATGCTATCTGGGCTAATGAAGAGGGGAAAAGAATACTGACAATTTCTCACTAAACTGGTAACTGAGATGATGATCCACTCATAAAAATGCAAGGCACAGTCTGTGGATCTGACAATTACACACGCAGGAAGCACAGACTGTTGTTTTGAGAAGGTATACTCATCTTTGGAAGACATTACATCATTAAGATTAAAAGAGAAAGGATACAATGCTAAAGGACTTCATAATAGAACAGTTAAGATGCAGTTTGGTGTCTGACAAGTTTTAGTTGTCTCTTCCACACTACTGTTCCCTCCTTGAGCATATCACAAGTGAGTTTAAGCAATATATGAGTTTAACACCACTAAACCATGTCCCTAAGTGCCATAGCTACATGTCTTTCCACTACCTCCAGGTATGGTGACTCCAGCACTGCCCTGGGAAGCCTGTTCCAATGCTTGACCACCCTCTGGGGAAGAAATTTCTCTTAATATCCAATCTAAACCTCCCCTGGTGCAACTTGGGGCCACTTCTTCTTGTCCTGTCACTGGATACCTGGGAGAAGAGACAGACATCCACCTCACTACAGCCCCCTTTCATGTAGCTATAGAAGAGCCACGCTGTGTGAACTCTGTTGGCCACCAAATGACCAGATTTAGTGTCAGTCCCCACCACAACATCTGCAGTGCACCTGCTTTGCTGCTGCCAGTTCCCCCGGGGCCCATCAGCTTCTGGCCCTTCAAAACACTGGGACAAGCCCTTGACCAGAGGCTGCAGTGCCACGGCACCCACTCTGCCCGCTACAGATCTGTTATACTGACTTTCTCAACGGACCTTCTTAATGTTTAACTTGGCCGATGGGTCAGCTATCACCAACCGAAGGTGAACTCTGCACGGAGCCGCTGTGGCCCAGGCCCGGTCCGCAGGCCCAGGCCGGCGCCGTACACCACAGGGGACGCGCGACGCGGGGACGCCCGAAGGGGACCCGATCTGCTCGGGCCAACCCCCCCTCACACACAGGCACAGCCAGGGGCCCCAGGCCCCGCCGTGCCCTCCCGCGCCGCCTCACCGGGGACGGCGCAGGCAGCCCCGTACCTTGGTCATGCCAACGCCAACCACGAACACCCGGCGACGGACCATGATGGCGGCAGCACCCCTGCGCCCGGGCTCGCTGTCCATCCAGTTTGCTACTGCCGGTGGTGTGCAGACGGTCACGGCCAGCATTGCGGGCGTGATCTCTGCGCCCGGTGTGATCGGCACCGTGGATGTGGAGACCGGCCTGGTGCGTCTGGGGTTCGGGCGCATGGTGGTGGCAGCGGGCAATGAAGCCCAGCCCTGGTTTGATGCGACCCATGTGCAGGCCG
>JANHGB010073893.1:26252-40719 GCA_026283785.1 Coracopsis vasa
GCCCCGTCCAGCCTGGCCTTGAACACTGCCAGGGATGGGGCAGCCACAGCTTCTCTGGGCAACCTGTGCCAGGGCCTTACCACCTGAAGACTCGACAAGAAAAACTGAATTTAGTTGCATTTGAAACAGAAACCTAAGATGGATCATTTGGGTTTGTTGGGTTTGGGTTGGTTTTTTTCTCTCCCTGCAATGATTCTAAGACATACATACTTAGATGTCATCTTCTTTTAAAAAGTCTGCTTATTTATTTATATTATTCACAGTGTTGCTGAATTTCACAGCTGTCCTGCATAACTGGGTTCCATAGACATGGTCTACCACCTCCACTTTCAAATAACTAACTGTTTTAGAATAAACTTTATATGCATTTTCAGGAAAGAGAAGATGCAGCACATGCAGATATTGCTCCCAGTTGAATTACTGTGTCAGAGAACTTAAATGAAGTATAACTGAAATTGTCTCCTATTACTAAGGTATTGCTGAAATCCTAATGAACCGACCCCACGCAAGAAATTCATTGGGAAAAGTATTTGTAAATGAAGTGAGTATGGGCCTGGCCTGTGAACGTGTTTGGCATCATGATTGATAACTAACTGCAATAAGAACAGTAGTGGGAAATCTGAAACAAAAACTTGATCTTTTGCTGAAGAGTGGGAGACTGCCTTGGGGCAGGTTAGCCTGAAGAAAAGAGGTCATGGCGTGTTGATAGTGCACTATCAACATACCATGCACTATTAACTAATAACTGGAGTTATTTTAGTTAGCTAACTCAAGTTAGTGTCCTTACTTGCATAATTACAGAGGAGTTTAAGGTACAGGAAAGGTTCATCTCTGAATGGAAGAAAGAGATGTAGAAACATCTCATTCTGAGGGTGTCGTGGAAGGATTCTCCTGGCTCCACATACATGATTTCCAGGGAATTCCTGGCCTCTGCAGGGGTAGAAAAAGAATTTTTATCATAGATTAGGAGCTTGCAGTAATTCAGGTGTACAGATTCAGATGTTTAAAAGTTTTTCTTCTCTTGTTTGTACTCCCTCTCTCATAGCTGTTCAGCGCTCTGGAACAGCTCCGTTTTGATGAGAAGGTTCGCGTGGTGGTGTTCAAGAGCGAGGTGAAAGGTGTCTTTTGTGCTGGTAAGTGACAAAGGTTCTGCAAGCTTACAAATGTTGATGCCTCTTAGGGCTGTGTCCTGATCAGATTGTGCAAGAAAGTAGTTGGAAATGCATGCTAGAAGAACAGGCTGGCTTTTGTGTAGCAAATAACAAACATTGTTCTCTCTGCCTCTTGGCTTGCTTTGGGGATGAAGATGTCATGGAGTGAGCTGCACAAATAGTGCTACTGTTTGTTTTCCATTTATAACTGTCTTCAAGCACGGGTACCTCTGGTATTGGGAGTCCTTGGTTTCCAGTTTTATGGATTATCATTGTTACAGACAGTGATTCGTGCTCTCTGAAATCTGTTCAAAGGGCACAGAAGAGCAGCCTAGCCACTGCTCCAGCCCAAATGGCCCCACTCCAACCTCCACTGACATTACTTAACCAGAACACTGTATTGTGACTTCTGAAATGGCCTGTGCCCCAGTAGAGACAGGAGGGAACGCAGTTCAGATGTCTTTTCCCTGTTCCTGGATTCTAACCTTTTAATCCTCTATTTAGGTGCAGACTTAAAGGAACGTGCACAGATGGATGATGCAGAAGTTGGGCACTTTGTTAAAAGGCTGAGGAATCTCATGGATGAAATAGGTAAATAATTATCTCAGGAAATTTGTCCTTGACTGCCTGTACCGAGACATTTAGGAATGCTGCAGGAGGGGAAGGATGCTAGGCCCAGCAAGTTACCCATTTAGGAGTAGCTTCCCAAATCGCTCCAGCTTATGCAAGAAACAAAGATCATATTAGAATTAAGTACAAACTATCCTGGTCCCACTCCAAACACAGGATGCCTTATCCATGATGAAGAGTAGCACACAGACATGCATATAGTATCTGCTACAACAAAGGATACTATATGCAGTTCTGTGTATTTCTTGGGAGACAATGCTAGATGAAGTGAGTTCTGTTGTTTGTCCCAATTTCAGTACATACTCAGAAGTACTCATCATATGGCAATGACCTAAGAACATGGATTTGGATCTCTGGATGGATCTGCTACCTGGATTTGTTAAATGTCAGAGGTTTTGTACCTATAGCCCTCCTCCTCGCCTCTTTTTTTCCCCCTTGAAAGAAGTATGGACTTCTGCAATTGATTTTCTGCCCCTATTTCTGACTTATTCTGCTCTCACTAGGGAGGAATACCAAAGTGAAATCTGGCTAAAATAACAATAAGAATTGCATTGATTAAAACCCAAACAATGGTGTAGAGAGAATGACCCTGTCTCTCAGACCATAGAAGAAGTTGGGGGTGCAGGGGACAGTTACAGCATAGAACTAGCATGGCTGAAGTCTGCTTCCAGCTCCCTGAGTATTTTAAAAGGTATCTTATCAAACAGCTAATCTCCACGTACTTCAGGCTTCTCAGTTATAAGGTGATAACAGTGTTTACCAAATTCAGGAGCCTCGCCTAAGGAAAGCAGCAGAAAGGCTAATCCTTGTAAGTGATTAGGGATGATGTCTTCATTTAACTGCAACAGCTGGATATTCACACCATGCATTTCCAAGGAGAAAATTCATCCTGTTTTGTGCTGCAGTATCTGTATTTGTGTGCTTCTTCCCATGTAAGCAGAATATTTTGCATTCTTCTTACAAAGAATGGAGAAATACAGAATGACAGTTCCTACCATTTAGAGACAGTCAGAAGTCTTGTGGCAGAATATGAATTCTTGAGCCATTCTGAATTTGAGAGCTACTAAAAGCTTTAGAATTTAAGCATTGAAATTCCAGATATGAGTGGAACAGAACTTCTGGAACAAAACTGTATAATCTGTGTTCTCTTTTGTAGCGGCCCTGCCTGTACCCACAATTGCTGCAATAGATGGCTATGCACTGGGTGGTGGACTAGAACTGGCATTAGCTTGTGACCTTCGAGTAGCAGGTTTGTGTGTTGCTTAATATAGGAATCTTCTTGTATTTGATGACTGTATTTTAAAGAGATCTTGCAGAAGTGATGGAATCCAGAGAGAGGAACTTGCACAGTTCAGGAAATGAATAAAGGTTTGTCCCAAAACTGTGACATTTAGCAACTAATGGGAAAGTAGTTTCCTTGCTTAAAAAAGTAAAGCCTAGTTTTAGACAAGAGAACTATTTCTTGGTAGAATTAAATAGTTATTATCATGTAATACTGCATCAGCACTCTGGCTAGATATAACCTTCCCTACTTAAATAAGTCTGGAGTGGAAGACTTGTTCTTTTGTTTTAATTCTTCCATCTTCCATGTTTCATCTAGAATGGATTCAAGTTTCATTTTTCTAGATAAAATTGCTACATTAGGGGTAAGTAGCCAATAGTACACATCCCTCAGCTGACTCGAGATGGCTGTTGATAAACACTGTAGTGTTCAGACTTTCCAGCTTCCTGGAGAAACAGTTCCAGCTCAGTACTGGCAGTTGTAGTTTTATTAATCAGTTCACTATGGAAAATGTGTAGTTACAAAGATCAAGAAGTACCTAAACCCTGTATTTATTTTTTTAACAAACAGCTTCATCAGCTAAAATGGGCCTTATTGAGACCACAAGGGGGCTTCTTCCTGGAGCAGGTAACCTTCATTAAGTCTTCAGTCTCTTACTTCCTCAGCCATATAGGAAATATTTTACCATTAGAGCCCTTGAAGTGTTTTGACTGTAAATTAGAAGCAGCATCTTGTAGTGACCGAAAAAATCTGTGAACAAAGAGTTCTGTTCCAAGCCCTGTCTTGGACTTGCTATGAATTTAGGAAAGTCCATTTACTTTTCCCTATTTATCACAATACTCAGAGATGCTCAAGCCTTTCAGATGCCTTGCAAAATGTTGACATAGTTAGTAGTTCTTAAAGAAACACAAATCTTGTTATGTAAGAAGACAAAATACTGTTGTTTTGGAGTATTTCTCAGAAATGGACAATGGTGTTTTTGCTGTTGTTGTAAGGTGGAACCCAGCGCCTGCCCAGATGTGTTGGAGTAGGTCTTGCAAAGGAACTCATCTTCACTGGTAGACAGATTGATGGACAACAAGCTGCCTCAATTGGATTAGTAAATCACACTGTGCCACAAAACAATGAAGGAGATGCAGCTTACCAGAGATCATTGACTTTGGCTAAAGAAATCCTTCCTCAGGTCAGTGCACTGTACCTGTGATCATTGTAAAGGCAGTTCTGCTTCCCTTGAGAGAGAGCAAACAATTGAAATTCAGTTCTATGAAATACAAGAGTCTTGGTTCCTGCAGGTCTCCTAAGTCTGTCTTTTTTGTAGAATGCAGTTTTTGTAGGAACAAGCATTAACATCCAGCTGCTTAACCCATAAGACAGTTTTACCTCCCAGTTGTGGTTATGTAGAGCTGCAGAGTACACCAACACCTCACACTGTGTACATCTATTAACTGCAGATAACACCAAACTGGTTCTTACAAATACTTACCAACTTACTGCAAATTCCTATATGCAAGAAGGTCGTTTGGTGCTAGGAAAACGATGCAGCAGCTACACTATTATGAACTGATGTGGCTTTGTTTTTAAATGTTTGTTGTGGTTTGGTTTAGTTGATTGGTTTTTGTCTTGTTTTTAATAAAGGCTCCATTTGCTGTGAAAATGGGAAAACTGGCAATAAACAGAGGAATGGAGGTAACTTATTTTTCTTTTAAATACTCTTAAAAAAACTGCTATGCTGAAAATGTTTAGGACAGATGAGTTATAATCCATACCTTGACAAGACATTGAAAACCTTTCCAGGGGTTTTAAAGACTTTTTTGCTTTAAAAACAAAATTAATGTTGCAGAATTTTCCTTTCAGACAGATGTTAACACTGTTGTTCTAATACAGGAGTGAAGGTCTCTCACTAGGAGAGAATGGTTATTGATTTGAGGGTTATGAAGTGGTTTTAGGGTGATGCTTCAGCCAAAACTCACTCCTTCCCTCTCATCCCCAGGTTGACATTGCATCAGGGATGGCTATTGAGGGGATGTGCTACGCCCAGGTAGGTTGGTTACCTTCATAATGCATTGTTGAAAGGAACAAATGTGTATTTCCTAAAGTCAGCTATTCACATCATCCTCTTCTATTTTCCTCTCTATAAGGGAGCACTAACAGCTAAATGTAAAACTTTGAGAACATACTTGAATGCAGTTCTAGATCTCTATTTTGGAATATTGTTGTGTCATTCATAGCTGCTTCTCTCTGCCTGCCTGAGACCACAGTCCTTCCTTAAATACAATTTTGTCTGAAGTAATTGCACAGTCTTGGTTTCAACAATGTTAATTATAGGATGAGTCTTACAAATGGTTTTAAACTAAATCCAGATTTCTCCTGTAGTCACTCTTTTTGACAAGTCCTGAGCGCATGCACCTTTCTCAGCTAATGGAACAATGTAACTGTTATGCCTCTCAGTGTACTTTAAGACAGTAAAGCATTAAACTTATAGAAAACTTGTTTTCCTCTTTAGTTCTCTGGTCTATGGCCTTTGTCTTAGGTGCTTTGCTTGTGATTTACACTACAACCCAATCTCTTATTTACCTAATTGCAAAACATAGAAGGTAGGAGTTAATATATCACTAAAGGAAAAGCAATCTTAGACTACTACTGCCAAATGAGTCAGTACTTAAAAACACAGACTTATCAATGAAAAACATACCTTTTTTTCCTTAAATGTAGAACATTCCCACAAGAGACCGGCAGGAGGGGATGGCTGCCTTCAGGGAGAAACGACCACCTCGATTTACTGGCAAATAAGGCTTCCTAGCTTCCCCTTGGTCCTTTGAAAGTAAAGGAGGACTGAAGAGAACCCACTGATTTCTTAGGATTATTTTTATGATTGCATTCTGTGTACTTAGTTCCTTGCCTTGGACTGCATTTTTGAATACTCCACTGGATCACTCTGCTGTAAGAATTCCCAAATAAAGCATTAACTTTGTACAGCTGACCTTTTTAAAGTGCATACATCTTAAGGCAGTGGTTAGGGCTCTCAAACAGACGTCAAGGAAGGAGAAAGGAGAAATTTTGGCTCACTGTAAGCGAATTAAAAAGGATGAAAAGAAAATGGTGAAACATCCTCCATCTAAACATTGATAGGAGAAAAAATTACTCTGAAGAGAGTTAACTTACAAAGGGAAAAAAAAAACCCTTCCTAAAGCTGCTTCCCATTCATTATCAGTGCTCTTCCAACTAATCAGACAGAACAAGCTGTATTAACACAGAGCAATGGTGGTTTACCCCAGATCTGTTGTGAATAGTGCAAAGCTCTATTGAACTACCACTCCAGGCAGCTGAACTTGAGTCTCTTTGGTATCAGTGCTTGGGGAAAATCCATGACCTTGTATGTGTATGTATATATATGGCCACCAGATTGCTCTATGCCAGGCATCATAGGCATGTCACCCCTCTCCCATCACCTAGTTTCCTCTGTTGCCTGACTGGAAGTTGAAGTCACTTTCTCCTGCTTAGAGATTCTCCAGCACTGAGACATGCCACATAGTTTAACTCTACAGCTTCTCACTTCCTAGACTGGAGCTTTCAAGCAAAAATGAATTGGTAGAGCTAGGGAAATATATTTGAGTAAATCTATCATAGATCATCAAAAACATACTTGATAAAAAGTAGCTTACCACACTGGAACTGGGCATCATTTCCTGGTATGAGAGTCTCAAAGCAAACCACAATTTCCCTTGTGCCAGAAGTTAACCCAGCAATTCTGTGGTTAAGGTAACCTTACCAGATTATACATATACAAGTTTCCTATGTAAAGATCTGCAAAGGTAAAGCAGAGTCAGGAACTTCAGCCTTCAAAAAAAAGATGTCAAATGCCATGGGTGAAATGTAAGAGTTTAAAAGTCACTTCCAGAATTACTCTACCCTGGCAGGAATTCCTAAAGGCTGCACAGGAATGCGAAGAGACCTTTCTGACTTGCAGTTACAATCTAGTGGATTTGTACATACTTTTCAGCTTAAGAGAATTCTGCTCACTGCTTGAAGTATGGGGGAACAAAACAAGAAGGGTATGGAAACTTATTTACAATCTCTGTACTTGCTGGTTGCAGAACTTCATGAAGTGGCAGCTTCACCATCTGACTGAGACTGTATCACATTCATATTGAGCTGCATCTAGTAGAAGACTTCCCTCGACACACACACACAGTTTTAGTTAAGATGCTTCAGCAAGTTCTCCTGTTACTAGGAAAAAACAATACTGTAAGGAGAGTTGTCATCTTTATTTTAAAATCTTGTAGCAATTGATTTATTTTCATTCTATTAACACCAATTTTGACAAGTTTTGTGTGCCATTTCATGTAACGGAAAGTTCATAGCAGAAGTCCTATAGCAGACAGCTCAGAAGGGTGGTAGGTAAAGGCTTGAAGGCCCAATTTCTTTTTTTAAACCACCTTCATACAACCAAATCAAGAAAATTGTATATAACCAGATACACACATGAAAATTATGCAGGCCAAATTATACTTTCATACAAAATGCAGTTCCACAACATTGATTAAATTACTGGATCAGTACCTTTTGAAGTTGCTGAAATACACAATAACTAGATTATTGAAGATTAGAGGTGATGTTTTTATTTGAAGGATGGGGGTTGGGGGAAGGAAGGAGTTAAAAATAGCAAAATATGGTCATCATGAAGCAGCCATCCCTGCAAATAAACTACCAAACGTTTTCTTTTTTGATTCATTACTAATGTATTTACAGAAGTGTCTCTGAATATCAGTCAGTTGCCATGGAAATATGGAGACTAACCAGATAAACAAAAACAATACCTGAAATTAAACTGAATTTGAATGGACATGCAGTTTGCTTCCATCACTTGCATTTTATCAGGCATCTGTATGCTGTGCAATATGTTTCATTCAACACATCACTGAAACCCGTAGAAAGAAAGAAGTTGTTACAGTTAGCATCTTTATGTAAAATTACACACTCCACAAAAAGCAATTGACACAGGGCTTACATAGAACATTGGGTGGTATTTTGCATTGTGATGACTTGGAAATATAATTCACTGCACAATACTGACAGAATATTTACAGAAAACAACAAAGCAATCATTAGTCTTATAAATAAGGTGACCAAATATCCTGGGCCTCTTACAAAGACATGCAATCCCCTTCATGATGAAGACAAGTCAGTATTTTGCTCTAATGAGCCTTCTCCTTTCCCTATCAGTATTCTGAAAACAAAAGATATCACACACAACCAAAAGCAGTCAAACAACAACAAAACCTCCTTCTTGTTATCAAATTTAAAATCTCAAGCTTACCTCATCCTTTCAGTATTGTCCCATTTTAATCCTGTTTCTATTGCTTTACTTTAGCAGGTTTCCCCTTTTCCTGATACAATGCCGGTCCTCACCTTTGTAAGAGCAGGGAGGGCTCAGGAGAGCTGAACTGCAAAAAGGCATTGTTCTAGCAGTCAGGAAAACAAAAGAACACAGCTTGCAGGCAAAAGGAAAAGGAAGTTGAAGACCCTACTTGTGTTTAGAAGGGTTATGAGACAATGGACATTTTGGTCGCCTTAGTTAGAAGTCTCTTGTAACCTGCATGCATGTACCTTTGTTTTAATGTGTAAAAGTGTTGAATCTCACAACCACACACAGTTCTATTCAAACACCAAACTGGTAAACAGTGTTATGAAGAGCAATCATAGGGATGAAATAACTTTCTCTCCCAGAGGTCACAAAACAAGATATTCCTAGAAGTCTTTTTTCCAGATCTGTACAAGTCCCTATCTTTGTAGCCAGCAGTAATCCTACAGGTGTGACCAGCTCAAGCAGTGACCCTTTACATGTTGCATATGTGGTTGCCATTAAAGTTGACATTCACCAATGGTTACCGTACATGGCTCTGGGTACCACAATTATTGGCAAATCACTTTAATGGTGACCACAATGTTACAAGTTACTCCAACTACACACACATCAGAAAGGATTATTACAGAGACAATACACTCCTATACCTGCAGCATTCAGTTTGGTTTGTTCTGTTGTTGTTTTCTACAGGGTGGTGGTCTCCCATGACGCATAATGTGTTTTTCCAAACTATCTAGGATGGCAACAGCAATCCTTTGGACGTGTGGATCAGTCTGGACGTTTTCCTTGATGTTGTATAAGTGCTGTAAACCACCTTCTTCAATTAACATACTGCAGTATCTGGCAGCTGTAATGAGATTTAAAAAAGGGAATTAAAAAACATTATCTAGGATAAATGTAGCAGATACTGGAAACAGTGATTCAAATCCACTTTCATCTCCTAGACAAGGCAGCATTTAGGACACTCCCTAAAGTGTCTGCAGAGATGCATTTGTACTTTACCAAGTGACAAGAGAACAACAGAGGTGTTTGGACAGGACTCCAGTCGTAATCAGGTGTGCTTGCATGTCTGTCTTAGCTGACTGAAAAGTGCCCTGTAATATGCATAGTATTTCCTCTCTCCATCCACCTCCTCTACAGGTATTTTAAGTGCACATATATGTGTATTTTAAAATACTACAGTATCTATGAATATCCAGGTAAAAAATATCACCTTTACCCAAAACACTGGTACAAAAGTTACCAGAAAATGGTTTCAGATACATCACATCACTTGAACAGGCTTACGTGCGCAAATAGAACCTGGTTCCTCCAAAAACAGTTTGCCAAGCACTATTGATGGTGCCCTTCAACTAGTTTGAAGTTGCTACGAATGCCTTTTCAGGGATAAAATAATACTTTTCTTTCTACTTTCATTATTGATTGTATGAAGTTGAAAGCATACCTGCATCAGCTCCAGTGTTTTGTGCAGGGACCAGGTATAAAAAGAGTTATACGTTTAATGTAACATGCAAGCTTCAGAAGTTGTTACATAAAGGTCAGCAGGACTGTAACGCAATCCACAGAGCGTTACCTCACATGTACCCAATTTCACCATTCATCTTGGTGACGCAACACCAGAGTTGTCTAAATGTTGACGTTAAGTGTTTCACTGGGGATTACATCTACTGCAGTGCTACTAATACTTTTGTTAAGTTAGCTCATATCATACAGAGAAACAGCAAAAGGAGAAAAAATAAACAAGAAAATTCAATCCCATTAATTCCAGACTACTTTTCACCTTCAGCTAAAAGGAGGAAGTCAAAACAAAATGCACCTCCTCTCCAGGACAAAAAGCTTTCTTGGTGCCAAGCATCAAATAAATATTCATATTTCAAAATTAAATATCTTTCCCCTCAGTAGCTTATTACATTTGGTTTCTCTGCAGCTTTGTCCAGAAGCTTCTGGCACCAACTACCATCAGAACTAAACTTCAGGAATACCACCCTGATCTCAAATCAGGAGCACACCAAGTATTTCCACTCTCTCCATTCATCACAGCAGTCACTATCAACACAAACCTCTGTGGCATGTTGAAAGCTCAGAGGTTACAACACAAAACGGGTGCTAAAAATAAATAGAATATATATGAGGCCCAAAAAGAAATTACAGGATCTTAATCAAAACCTGTTATCCAGGGTCTGACCAGTACAACAACTTTGTCAGAACAGTCCTACTTCAACATGGGAAAAGTCCTCACAGCACTCTGCACTTAGGTGCAATTATATAACATGCAATGTTTTTGTTTGATCCCAAATAGATGTCTTCTCATTGTAAAAATAATGGTTTATGGGACAGGGATAAACAAGCATAAATACACTGCTGTCAGGAAGATTAAAACAGCAGGCACAGAAAATACTTCTAATACTTCAGAGGAAAGCTGCTTTCTATCTGGTAGAAGTTCATGACAACACACACATTCATATCGTACCAACTTAATGTCAGAAACAAAAAGGGCATGAAAAGCCAGGAAGGTTTATTCATTCCTACATTTAGGTAGCATTTGGGGGTTTATTTCCTTCCCCAACATTTGGGCATTTCATCACATGCCCCCAAATCATTTTACAAACAAGATATTGGTGTTGTCATTGTGCAGACAAGAAAGACAAATCAAGAAACTGAGTTTCATGTAATAGCAAGTTATTGCAAAAAGGTGACTAGCAATGAAGATTACCTAAAACTTGTGCTCCGATAGTAAAGACAACACTAACTGCTACAATCATTGCTCTTAAAAGAAATTTGTTGCCCACTATTAATATGTATATTTCTAAGTAAAAACGCTTTGCAAGCCAAAAAACTTAGTTAATCTTAACACATGTCCACAGTTTGGAATGAACACTGTGCATTGAACAGTAAAATTCCAGTAAATAAAAAGGATATAAAGAAATTCTATTACTTTCTTCCCCTGCCCCATTTAGCCAAAGCCTAAGTGTAGTTTTCCCGGAAGATTAGGAGCAAATACCCTAGGAATTCTTGGTTTTCCCCATTTAATGCTACTGAATAATATACTAAGAAATATGAATTTTAAGGGTAATATTATCTTAATACATACGATTTTTGCTGCAGACATGCTGCATGGCCCACACTGCCCATAACTGGACACCAGGTGTCATGAAACAGCCAAGTAGTGGAAAAAACGGATTAAAAGACCTATAATAAAAGGAGAACAGCAACTCACATTACTACTAGATATTATTACTTCGAAGGTCACACACTGTCTGTGCATTCAGCTACAGGTTTAACTAGGAGAGACAGTTGATAAGCTAGTTTTAGATGCAGCAGGCAAGCCTTTTAATGTTTAAGGCAATTACTAGTTAAAATCATATACAGTGAGTATATGCTATGCTTTACCATAGCATTTGGATGCCTCCTGCTCCTTAAAACCAGAAGTAAAGCCAGTGGAAATTATAAAGATTAGATGGGCAGTAATTATCTAATCGTACTTTCTGGCCTCAAGCTTCTTTATCTAGGACAGAGAGTGCTAACCTAGAGCTCGCCAACACAGCCTTACTGGTTAGTCTTTGTGTCTGAATCTTTTAGGTATGCAGCTGATTATCTTTACTAGGAAAGCAGCAGAATAATATTATGTTTGTCTTTTACAGGAGTCCTTAACTTTCTTTGGTCACAAAGGGAACATTAACACACTGTGTATTTTAAGCCAACAGGTGTTTTTCCACTGGACAAATCCCATGTCTGGCCAGCAGTTCACTCTGCTTTGGGAGAAAGTTTTAAATCTACTTCATTTAATTTTCCAAACTCTAAATGAAGACAACAGTTACCTGTAAGCCACCATCTCACACTCTGGAGTTGGCCAATTCAAGATTGCAGAATGCTGCAAAACACAGAACCAAGAACACTCATTGTTAAATACAAACACTGAAAAAACCATAAAAGAGTATGATAAAATTCACCATCATTTCTGTACCAGCTGTTCAAGAAGAGACGTCCTCTGGCTGCGGCTTAATGTCCAGGCCTGCTCTCCTCGAGATATCAAATGAGCAATAATCCCTGCTGCAAAGTAGCTAACTTCCACCTCCACACTGTGCAATAATTTACTGATGTGGTCTATAAAGTCCTTCCACATTAATTCAGAATGGAGTTCTTTAACTTCAGCTATGTTATTCTGGAGGGGGGAAAAGAAAAGAGAAAATATCAACAGAAAGAATATGATACCAGTGAGATAAATATTTAAGTTGAACTACATTGTGTAAGTAAACACCAGGATGAGATCTTTATACATCCAGGTGACCACCAGATACCAAAATACTAATTTTGCTTTTGAACACTTTTTCAGTCTAGTGTAGGAATTTACCTCAAAACAAAGAGGTTTTTCTCATTAGTAATTTAGGCCATTAGCATGCAGATTACACTCAACTAAAGGCTAGTTTTAACACAATTTTAGCAGTGCACAATTCTGAATTCCACTGATTTTCAACCTACTCTTTGCATTCGGACTCATCTGAAGCTTCACTCTCTGTCCTTTCTTAAAAGCTCTTTTTGTTTACTGTAACCATCAATGTCAACATAACTAGTGCTATTGGAGAACTGGTATAACGATCAAACCCAAATGTCAATTGTGATTAGCAGGCACTATAAAGATTAAAGAAGAACATAAAAATACTAGGCAAGTTTTCTTTTTCATCTCACCAGAAGTCCAAGAACTTTCTGTTGGATGGATGATTCCGATGGGAAAGACTGCAGAAAAAAGAAACTATAGGTAACCATTTATGTTTACTATTGAAACAATGTTAACTATAGACCTATGCTGATAATCCACCACCAAAACCGTACTCCTTACCTCTAAGACTCTCATAAAAAGTTCTAGCCCTTGATTTTCGATGAAGTGCCGACATGTTGTTGGAGATTCATCAGTGAGGTTCCAAAGTGCACTCAATGTGAACTTGAGGGTAGTGTCTACGAGATTCTGATTTGTTTTCTGTTTAACTATTTGTAGAAGTTGCTGAAAAAAGAACCAAACACAAAAAACCCAGTTATGATTGCATCCAAACAAAATGTATTGGCTCCTCTCGACTGGGATAATGCATAGCAAAGATCTACATGCTTAGGGTCAAACCATACAAAACCAAAACAGCTATTAAACTTTTTACCTCTCCTTTGAACATGGTTGCCGGCTAGATGAATTCCTTTGTTTTCATCATAATTACATATGTAGTACTATTACAGATGGTACAAAGCCATCCACAGTACTTTGGATTCCACATAAACATTGACAGCATTAGCCATTTACTTCAAATATTCTCTTTTTGAGCATCTTTTATCTGACAAATTAAGAGATCTCTTGCTATTTTACTTTGTATTACTTGTGTCCAATTCTCCCCCTTCAGTTTCTTTTCATCTATGCCAATGTGTCTCATTGCTACTGTCTCTGATACTATCTCAAACAAATTCTCTAGGCTTTTCTTTCTAAAAAGCTTTCAAATGTATACAGGCTAATGTGTTCTTAAGAGTTCTATCTCCTTATGCACCTTTAGGAATACTGTTAGCATGAATAGCTGGAGAGGACAGTATTTGTGACTGTCAGGAAAGCATCTGACTTACCCTAACAATGAAGAGTTCTGCACCAAGCTGAGCTGTTTGCTCTGTTGAAAGCTGTAAACAAATAAAACCATATCAACAATTTCTTCTAGATTTTAGAAATATTACCCTATAATCACAAGCTTCTATTTCGTACCTTTGCAGCAAGAATGGAAATTATGGCTACAGCCATCCTTTGCATGTTTTGATCTTCATGATTGCACAGCCACTGCATAACAAGTTTGGCTGCTTCAAACCTGGAAGTTAAGAATAATGTTAGTTTTCAGAAGCCTCATTAGTCTCAGTAAAAGAAAGAGGTACAGAGACAACGCATCAGATAGAAATGCATACAAGGCAAAAGAAACTGGAAGTATTATGCTGTGTACCAAAACAAAGTAGAAGTATACCGTGAAATTACAGGTACTGCATGAGCCTCAGTCAGCTCCGAGTTGTCTTTGGGTCTCT